>JAJOZX010000972.1:692500-957500 GCA_023014485.1 Bathynomus jamesi
AGGGATGCCAACCCAGGATTCTCGGAATGTAAGTAATTTCGAAAAACTCCATATAAATATTGGAGAGGAGGGGCGATAAGGGTTGCCATGGCCATCCCAAAAACTTGTTGATAATACTCGTTATTGAAAGTGAATTTACAGTCTTTGATGCAAAGCTAAATAAGATCCAGAACAATGTGTGAAGGTAGTGGCAGGTCATATACATACTGCAAATTCCATGCATTATACATCGAAAACTCGAACACTTTGAGAGATGTTAGAAAACTTTGAAGTGAAGGAGCCATTGTTATCCCAAAGCGATATGATGACTGCACTGATTAATTTATTAATTATTATATATAATAGTTTCTGTATAAGTTTATCCCATAAGTGCCAAGTTAGTGATTAGTTCTTGTTTACAGTTTGACCTACAATGTTCAGCTTCACTCCCTGCGTTTAGTACCTTGTGGCACTTGTTCTCATACGTTCTTTCTTTCTCGCTCTTAATAGAGGGTGTCCCAGAAGTCTGAACTCTTAGGGAAAATAAACATTATATTTTTAAAGTGAAACAAACACATTTCTACTGTCAGTTTTGCATATTTCAGGAAAGAAAATACCCTGATGGCTCAGTATACCAATGAAGAGAAGGTGGAACTGGTATTGCTAGTTGCTACATGTTTCCAGAAAAAGCCAGAGGGAGCCATGTCAGTTATTTGACGAACATGCCTCCCTCTGGCTTTTTCCGGAAACATGTAGCAATACCAGTTCCACCTTCTCTTCATTGGTATACTGAGCCATCAGGGTATTTTCTTTCCTGAAATATGTAAAACTGACAGTAGAAATGTGTTTGTTTCACTTTAAAAATATAATGTCTATTTTCCCTATGACTTCTGGGACACCCTGTATATCTAAGACTAGAATGGAAAAATATTTTGTAGAAACACATAATTTGATAACGAACCTCCAAAAAACTTTAAAAAATACATAACATGGATTAGGAGAGGTGGAGTTGCGTTTCTGTCGTCACAACTTCTTTTTTCTCTTCTTCTCTTTGGTAGCTGGATACATGTGACGGGTGAGGGCATGATGAGGAAAATCTGATTTCTGTTCCTAATTCCTGTTTCCACCCCTTTCCTGTAGAAGCCATTTCATCACTTTGCCGGCGTGATGACTTTGCGCGTACATGGGTGTGGACAAGGAGAGTTTAACTTTTGCCTTTAAGCGCCTGTGTGAAGTGAAAGCGGTCGGATAATAGGCTGGAGAGCTCTCTCTTTTGTTGAAGCATTTGTTGGTCTGGAAGATATGGTTATTACATTATGGGTTGGTTAGTTAGTTTATGTAAATTCTAGTCTGCTTTGAAAGAGAAACCACAAAAATTACTCATGTTTGGTCAGGCCAATTAATAGCAAGAATCAAGTGTTTGTTAGACATGTCAAAGAAAACTTAACATAAGGCCTAAGGTTTCTTTCGTTAGTGGAGCGCCGCAGAGTAGGGGCAAGGTCCAAAAGCAATTGAATTTTTGTCAACAGATAAATCTACCTTCCTTTCGAAGTTAAAATTGCAAATATTAAAGGGGTTCCATTCTTACCTGAACACATATTCTTTAGCTCCTCAAAAAAAAACAAAAAAAAAAAGAAAACGTAGATTCTGTCTGGCAAAAAATTAGAGAGAAACCTCGTCTAGCTATCGCTTTACAAGTAACGTTTCAGGTATTATTTTTAATATCTAATGAAACCATAGGGCAATAATAGAGAATAATATATGATGTTAAAAACAAAGCCATTTCTGAATATAAATGTAGTTTGTGTATCTATGCAAATGGTACGATTACTATTACTTAATATAGTAACACGTATTTTAACTGTCTTACTAAACGAATTAAACATTAAAAAATAAAAACGTCGCATTTATTAAATAACAACTTAATTAGTTCCATAAGAAAGGAGCTCTTCAAATACTGTACTAAAACAAAGAATTCGCTGTTAACCCTTTAACGCCGACTGTTGCCGTTTGACAACATGAGCGTCACAATCGATTTTGAGCCTTACGATCTGAATATTAGAGGTTATTTTGGCTTGAACCGGAAATTTTATTTTTTTATTTTTTTCAGAATTCATGCATAAAAGGGTTAACAAATGTTTTAAAAAGTAAATTCTCCAATTCGGCGCATAAGAAACTAATAACAGAATGCTTCAATTCCACAGACAACACTTTCATTTCACCCAAAAAAACTGCTTCAAGCAGTTCGGCAAGAACATCCAAATCCGCCCCACCCAATGAAAAGGGTTCCATTTTGGATACTGCAACAGAACTGTCCTATATAATATAAAACTATAACATATTTGAAGACGAAATTTCAGCTGAACTTCGTCCAGTGACTTTAATTGACAGAATCTTCAAATTTGCCGAAACGCTTCAGTCAATTATCATTTTCCAATGAAATATAATTTCAAGGAAAACTTCATGGAACACATCACAACTTTATCATTAGATTTGAAACTAAAACACTGTCTTATTAGTGGAAGAGACAGCTCCAACACTATTTCGTGTTGTCATATATATATATATATATATATATATAATTATATATATATATAATATATATATATATATATATATAATATTATAATAATATATATATATATGGATGAATTTCACAATAAAACACGTGAAATGAATGAATGCTGCAAACCCACAAGGAAAAAGAAAAACGATTCCAAGGCCTTTCGTGTATTCAAAGCTACACCTCGTCAGGGAATGAAGATAAAAGGCGAGATGCCCATAAATATATACAACGTACAGGAAAAAGGAAAAACAAAACAATTAGCACATACTTAACAAGGGTTAATGAGAGGCAAAAGAAATTTTAACATGATATCGTCAATTTTATACGTCCCCGCACTGTTATTGAAATTGTTTTAAAATGAATAAATGCACATTCTAGAATATTTCTTTCTATTATATCTCTGTTTTAACAAGCGCTTTAGAACTATCCCACTTGATGCTATGGTTACATCTATACATATGGTTAAATAAAGCATTGGAATTATTAGCTGTTCTACAAGCATATTTATGCTGTTTTACCCTAATATCTAACGCTTTACCAGTTTGGCCTATATATACTGAGTTACATTGTGTACATCCGATCGAATACACACAACCAACAACATTATCAGGGCTATTCTTTATTAGGCGTGATTTAACAGTATTATTATACTTAAAGATTACATTAATGCCAATTGCTTAAAGTACACTTGGAAGGTATTGAAAATTAACATGGTAAGGTAGGCTAAGGATATTTTTACGCTGAAATTCCTTTACAATTACATTATTATAATACCTATTCTTGGCTTTCTTAAGACAGTTATCTAAAAATGAAATAGGATAACATAATTTAGTACCAATATTCATGATATTGCATAACTCGGAATCTAAAAATTCAGGACTGACAACTCTCAATGCTCGAAGAAACATAGCAGAGAAAATAGAGGATTTAATTGAAGGATGATGGTCAGAATAAAAATGCACATAAGAGTTATTATTAGTAGGCTTACGGTAGACTTCATATTTGAACTGATTAGAGCATCTCCAAATTTTTAGATTAAGCAAAGATAGGCTTCCATCATTTTCTTTTTCAACTGTAAACTTAATAGATGGGACTAAATTGTTGAGCCTACCAAGAAATAAGTCCACATCCAAATTATTAGGCCAAAGGCATAAAATATCATCTATATACCTGTACCAAACCAGGTTAAAATTAACAATCGTAGGCAAAATTCTACTTTCAAAAAATTCCATATATAAATTAGCTAGTACAGGTGAAAGGGGATTTCCCATAGCCAATCCAAACGACATAGCATAAAACTTATTTTCAAACTGAAATTTACAATCTTTGACACAGCTTAATTAACTGAATAAGAGTGTAGTGTTGAACAGGGAAAGAATATTCAGAGATCTTATCTTTTAAAAACTCAAGTAGGTCATCAACAGGGACTTTTGTGAATAGCGAGCATACATCGAAGCTTACCAATTTGAAATTAGGGTCATTAGGGAACTTCAGTTTGTCAATAAGATCCATGCTATTTACAATGTGACTCAGAAATAGAGCCAACTAACGGCGTTAATAAACTAACTAACCATTTTGATAGCTTATAGGTTACGGAGCCCACTGAGCTAACAATAGGCCTCATGGGATTATTAACTTTGTGTGTTTTTACTAAGCCGTACAGATATGGTAGTGACGGATTGATACTAAGAAACTGCTGTGGAAGCCCATTATAGTTATTTTTTAAATTTCTCTTAATTTTCTGTTAAACATTTATTAACATCCTCCAATGGGTCTCTATTTAGAGGTTTGTACGTGTCACGATCACTTAATAATGTATTCATCTTTTCAACATAACTGGTTTTGTCCATGATGACGATCGAATTGGATTTGTCCGCTTTAGTAATATGTAATGAATCATTATTTTTAAGTGTTTTTAGGGCTTTTTCAAACCTCAAAGGATAATTCGATTCAAATCTCGTATTAAAAGCACTATACACACAACCTTTAGCTAAAGTCACCTCACTTTCGGAAATATTACTATGTTTTTCAAAATTAATAAAAGACTTAGCAATCAGTAAACTGCTGGGCTTTTTTGGGACTGAGAAACCTAACCCAAAGCCGAAAGGATTATTTTAAAGAAACATATTAATATAGCCCGCATTGAAGTGAAGAACGCCTTCAGAGAGTCCGAAGTAAGAAAAAATATTTTTTTTTCCACCGTTCCTCATGCGTGGAGAAGTACACTTTGGACGATATTTACAACAACTTACGTAGAAGATGCAGAACTCAAAATAGGAAATTAAACAATAGACTGGAGGATTTAATTCGTAATAGTTACTGGACTAAAAAAGTGATTTTAGTAATATTGTTAACTTGTCGTCCCAAGAGCTAGACTTCAATACGAAATGTGCGTTAGGCTTTGGGTTAGGTTTCTCAGTCCCGAAAAAGCCCAGCAGTTTACTGATTGCTAAGTCTTTTATTAATTTTGAAAAACATAGTAATATTTCCGAAAGTGAGGTGACTTTAGCTAAAGGTGTGTATAGTGCTTTTAATACGAGATTTGAATCGAATTATCCTTTGAGGTTTGAAAAAGCCCTAAAAACACTGAAAAATAATGATTCATTACATATTACTAAAGCGGACAAATCCAAGTCGATCGTCATCATGGACAAAACCAGTTATGTTGAAAAGATGAATACATTATTAAGTGATCGTGACACGTACAAACCTCTAAATAGAGACCCATTGGAGGATGTTAATAAAATGTTTAACAGAAAATTAAGAGAAATTTAAAAAAATAACTATAATGGGCTTCCACAGCAGTTTCTTAGTATCAGTCCGTCACTACCATATCTGTACGGCTTAGTAAAAACACACAAAGTTAATAATCCCATGAGGCCTATTGTTAGCTCAGTGGGCTCCGTAACCTATAAGCTATCAAAATGGTTAGTTAGTTATTAACGCCGTTAGTTGGCTCTATTCTGAGTCACATATTGTAAATAGCATGGATCTTATTGACAAACTGAAGTTCCCTAATGACCCTAATTTCAAATTGGTAAGCTTCGATGTATGCTCGCTATTCACAAAAGTCCCTGTTGATGACCTACTTGATTTTTTAAAAGATAAGATCTCTGAATATTCTTTCCCTGTTCAACACAACACTCTTATTGAGTTAATTAAGCTTTGTGTCAAAGATTGTAAATTTCAGTTTGAAAATAAGTTTTATGCTATGTCGTTTGGATTGGCTATGGAAATCCCCTTTCACCTGTACTAGCTAATTTATATATGGAATTTTTTGAAAGTAGAATTTTGCCTACGATTGTTAATTTTAACCTGGTTTGGTACAGGTATATAGATGATATTTTATGCCTTTGGCCTAATAATTGGATGTGGACTTATTTCTTGGTAGGCTCAACAATTTAGTCCCATCTATTAAGTTTACAGTTGAAAAAGAAAATGATGGAAGCCTATCTTTGCTTGATCTAAAAATTTGGAGATGCTCTAATCAGTTCAAATATGAAGTCTACCGTAAGCCTACTAATAATAACTCTTATGTGCATTTTTATTCTGACCATCATCCTTCGATTAAATCCTCTATTTTCTCTACTATGTTTCTTCGAGCATTGAGAGTTGTCAGTCCTGAATTTTTAGATTCCGAGTTATGCAATATCATGAATATTGGTACTAAATTATGTTATCCTATTTCATTTTTAGATAACTGTCTTAAGAAAGCCAAGAATAGGTATTATAATAATGTAATTGTAAAGGAATTTCAGCGTAAAAATATCCTTAGCCTACCTTACCATGTTAATTTTCAATACCTTCCAAGTGTACTTAAAGCAATTGGCATTAATGTAATCTTTAAGTATAATAATACTGTTAAATCACGCCTAATAAAGAATAGCCCTGGTAATGTTGCTGGTTGTGTGTATTCGATCGGATGTACACAATGTAACTCAGTATATATAGGCCAAACTGGTAAAACGTTAGATATTAGGGTAAAACAGCATAAATATGCTTGTAGAACAGCTAATAATTCCAATGCTTTATTTAACCATATGTATAGATGTAACCATAGCATCAAGTGGGATAGTTCTAAAGCGCTTGTTAAAAACAGAGATATAATAGAAAGAAATATTCTAGAATGTGCATTTATTCATTTTAAAAACAATTTCAATAACAGTGCGGGGACGTATAAAATTGACGATATCATGTTAAAATTTCTTTTGCCTCTCATTAACCCTTGTTAAGTATGTGCTAATTGTTTTGTTTTTCCTGTACGTTGTATATATTTATGGGCATCTCGCCTTTTATCTTCATTCCCTGACGAGGTGTAGCTTTGAATACACGAAAGGCCTTGGAATCGTTTTTCTTTTTCCTTGTGGGTTTGCAGCATATATATATATAAAGAGAGAGACAGACAGAGAGACAGACAGACAGACAAAGTGAAAGAAGGGGAAAAGATGTAAAATATACAGGGTGATTCATAAATTTGCTTCAGAAATCGCAGGGTGTATTTTTGAGACAAAAGTAAAGAAAAATTACCATATAAACATAGTGTAGGTTGAGAACCCGTAGGTTTCGAGCTATAAGCACGCGACAGAAAAATGAAACTCCTAAAGATTTTTACATTTTATGCAAATACACAGTGTGATGCATTTGCTTCATTAAAGTAAATGTTCGAAATTCTTTCCTACTTCTTGAATACACCCTGCGATTTATGAAACACATTTATGCATCACCCTGTATAATGTCGTTCTCTTGCTTTGTTTTTTCACTATATATATACTGGTATAATCCTGATTCCAAGAAACGTGATTATTGCTTATATAAGGAAAATGCTAAAATCAAATTTTGAATGTTCGGTTTCCTTAATGAGAGTGAAGATTTTCTTTTTCTTTCACATAGGAGAGAGAGAGAGAGAGAGAGAGAGAGAGAGAGAGAGAGAGAGAGAGAGAGAGAGAGAGAGAATTTAGGAAATAAGAATATATACACTTAATTTTGTCACAGTAAATACACTTAATTTAGTCACAGTAAATACGTAAATGTTTGTTTTGAGAATTAATATTTGAGCGAGTTTGAACGTGTTTAAGTGTTCTTTATGTAACGTCCGCTGAAGATATAGATAAATATTAATAATTGATACAACATTTTAATTTCAATGATGATTTACAGTGCGAGCAATTTTCCGCTATGTCGCTGCACATTATGTCATTGCTAAATATCAGATGTACAGTTTTAGAAAACCTATAAAGGGTATATACTGTATACCCATTTCGTTGACAAAACCAAAACATCGACATTCCATAAACCTAATCTAACCTAACTTAATCTAACCTAGCGTAACTTAACCTATCTTAACCTAACCTAACCTAACCCAACCTATACTTAATGTAACCTAATAATAACTTGTCGATCGCATGTCAAGTCGATCAGATGTCGTAAGGGTGTTATAAGTTATCTCTTCGAATATCGTTTAATGTACGCACTCTCCTTGTGCGTTTAGAACTGGGTTTAGAACATGAACAATTGGATGTTTGGAAGTGAAAGTGATTCAAATACATTTTTTTTCGATTTTTATCTTTTGCCAAAATGTGACTCAAGTACTTGAACCCGCACTCTGCACGCCGAGAGCGTGTTCGCGAAGTAACTCAAATCACTCAAAGTAACTTAAATGTCACTTTGTGGGAAGAAGAAAACTGTGATCAGAGGTGACTCAAGTACTTGAATCGTTTCTTGAGTTTTGGGGTTCTGAATGCATTTGAATTAATTTCACTCCCAAACGTCCAGTTTTGTGGAAAGTAACTTCTATTCGGAACCGATGCCGGAAACATCCATTTTATCTCACTTCATCAACTAGATTAAAAATTTTAAAGAAATCTAATGCAATGACTAATTTCTGTAAGATTAGTAAAAATATTTTTAAAGTCTTTAAAATGTTCCTGAATGACATTTGCAGTGAATAATGTAAAAAAAAGAGTAACGATATGGGGATTATGAATATTACGTGAATATTTTAGAATCATAAATTATTCTATGTTTTAGCAAATCTTAAACAAAAACCAAAGTAAAAGCAATTTACTGCATCCAACTATATGAACTTCAATGTATGACTAAAAACCAAGCTCAGTTCATAAAATTTTTCACTAGTTCCCATTTTTTTAGGGAGACTCTTGGCTGTCTCGTATTCCAATGTGGTCATTGGGTTACGAGGTTTGAATTACTATGTTATTCAAGGAACTTGCAATTAACTGATAACGAAGTAGTGTGACCCTATGAGTGAAAGGAAAACCGTATTGTATACCATTAAGTTCTTTCATCGGAAAAAGTAAAATAAAAAACTTTTTGGCGTGTGTGTGCGTGTGTGTGTGTGTGTGTGTGTGTGTAAACTCTGAAAAAGGGCTTATTTGTGAGCCACAAGTTTTACGGTTTGGGAGAACATTCGCCGAATTATTTCTGAGAATAAATATTTAATAATAATTATTAAAATATACAAAACGTACAAAATATGAGTAGAAAATAAATCCAAACAAAGACGCTAAGAAAGGCTATTAATTATTTAAACCATCACCTATTTGCATAGTTTAATCGAATATCAAGTATAAATTTTAAGTGAACAAAGATACCTTCAAATGAACTCAATAACTCATTCAAAGTTACAAAAATGTTTTAATTAACTAATATAAATTTCAAAGGCTTTAGATTTTGAATACTTTGAAAGCTTTCCAAACACTTTATGTCTAAAATATAATACAGTTAATAAATGATGTATTATTGAACAAATTATAGGTTCTTTTGCATTATCCTCCCAACACTAATTTTTTTATATAATGTTGGTTTGGTTTTGGTTATGGTACTTTATTTTCCTTCCATTATAAAAAAAATTAGTGTTGGTATTAGGTTAGGTTCGGTTAGGTTTGGTTAGGTTAGGTTACGGTAAAAACAGCCCGCCGCAGGCGTTAGCCGTTATAAAAAAAAAATTAGTGTTGGGAGGATAATGCAAAAGCACCAAATTATATTTTTACATGGAAGAATACGCATTGAAGCATACACGTAGACGAGTGACTTTGGTTTTAGGTTCTTTCTTTTTATCGTTCTTTTTTTGGGTTAATCACAGTGGACGTTCGTGCGTTTGTTGGTCTATTTAGTCTACTGTATACCTCTCTAACTCTGTAAATTAGAAACTTATAAAATCCTAAAATCATAAAAAATAACTTGAAAGCAACTCCTGGGACATTATATAATAATGAAGCCTATTTACTGATATTCTACAGCTTAGCAATCAGCAATCAGCATACATAAAATAGGAAAAGCATTTCGTCAATCCTTACTGTATATACACTGTCATATGTATATACTGTCACTGTATATACTGTCATATGGACTATGGTCTGTCAATAAACCTTTTCATTTTCATATATGTTACAGGGAATCTGTGTAACTGGGGATTTCATGAAATCCCTAAAATGTTCAGGGATTTCATATAAGGTTAAGTCGTGATATTTTCGTTAAACCTACGGGAGAATTATTGAATGTCCAGTTAATTGAATACCCGGTTAGGTCAACTGTACGCCCTTGACGATTGGTTAGGTTAAGTCGTGATATTTTCGTTAAAACTAACGAAAATATCACGATTTAACATTACATGAAATTCCTTAAAATATTTAGGGATTTCATGAAATCCCTAAATGTTCACAGACATTAAGATCGGGAGAATTGCCAGGCCATTCATTATTTCCGAAAAAATCAATGTTATTGTCCTTAAGCAGTTGTTGAGTCGCAAGTGCTTTCATACAGGGGTCTTTGTCGTGAAGAAAGGTTGCCTGTTCAACATCCAAAACACACTCGGGGTCTTTCAAAAACGGAATTACATGTTGGGCTAAAATTACATTTCGAAAATAAGGCCCATCCCAACTGGTTCCTCTTGGTTTGATAACCCAGATGAGCTTCCGAATAGAGAACATAATGAAAACACCCACACATGCTGGATTTTTTACTATTTCTCGATACTTCTGGTCGTCTGGGACTTCATCAGGAGTTGTTTGCCCAAACCCGATCATTCTGAAAATTTGGTTTTCTGGAGACATAAACGAAGAATTCATCGCTGACAACCAAGTGAAGGAAATCGTCTTCCGTCCATTCCTCAAGATAATCACAAAACCATAGCCGATCTTCAATATTAAGATCACTCTTCCGTGGCTTAGCTATTTCATGCCAAGCACTCAAGCCTTGGCGAACTCGAAATTGATGCACAAGTTGCCGATTGACTATCTTACCACGACGGATAAGTATCTCTTTCGCTACCTCAGAGCAGCTCTTCTTTCGGCGCCGTGATGCAGCAAGCACAATGTCTTTCGATTCTTGAGATAATTTCTCCGGTCTTCCTCCTCGAAATTCTGTTTCACAATCTACTGGATTCTTATTCCAATTCCTTTTGACAAAGTCTTCTGATCTTTTTAATCTCTCAGCCACCCAGTGTCGAGTATGAAAGTTGCACCAGCTTCCTTTGCTTCACGAAATGTGACAGCTCGAATGCGGTCAAGAACTCGCTTTTTCTCTGAATCGTTCAAAATAGATGATGCCATGGTTTCTGTGGGGAAAAAAATGGTAAGAATTAAAATCACAGGAATAGAATATAATGGTTTTTATTCAGATTTTAACGCTCTTTCAAGTGGTCTCGCCGGTTTTTATCTATCTCTTCTAGTTTTTGCTCTACAGGGGGGGGGGCAATCATTTCCTGACACCCCGTACATGAAATCTTTCTAGGAATGCAGCCACGTATAGATTTCATGGACACACACAATGCATTTATACAGGATTCTTTTTTTTTTTAAGTTAATCCTTAAAAAGGGGAAAATGGAGCAAGTGTAGTTTATGTATCCCTGACGCAAAAGGGGACAGAAACTACACTAAGTCAAAGTTGGGGAACGTAAACTACACTAGGATAATGTAGGGGAACGTAAACTACACTAGGCACCACAGGGGGATGGATGTAAACTACACTTACTCCAGGAAAATTTTATTTGAGGGAGCATTCCATACATTTCAAACTATACACATAGCTGTTGGAAATAAGCACTGCTGGAAATGAGCAATGCCTTTCAGTACGCACAATCTTGCACGATAAAGTATATTTTCCAACATGCACCTTTGGTAACATGTCTGAGGGAATGATTTGATAAATGTCTGTAATGTTTTTTTTAGAGCTTCATTAGTTTGTGCAGCCAAAACATGTAATGTGATTGAATAAGTTGCGTTTACATCACAGTTACCATTGATTTATACAAATAATTGGGTTCTTTTGCATTATCCTCCCAACACTAATTTTTTTATATAATGTTGTTTGGTTTTGGTTATGGTACTTTATTTTCCTTCCATTATAAAAAAAATTAGTGTTGGTATTAGGTTAGGTTAGGTTTGGTTAGGTTAGGTTACGGTAAAAAACAGCCCGCCGCAGGTGTTAGCCGTTATAAAAAAAAATTAGTGGGTGCTACTGTAGTATGCGGTCTACCTACGATTCGGCGGTCTACCTTTTAATTATAGCTTCTTATCTTGTTTACTAATTGTTTGTTTACATCCCATTATCAATCGCCCTTGACGATTGGTTAGGTTTAGTCATGATATTTTCGTTAGTTTTAACGAAAATATCATGATTAAACCTAACCAATCGTAGGTAGACCGCATACTACAGTAGCACCAATTAGTGTTGGGAGGATAATGCAAAAGTACCAATAATTGTTCTATTTTGTAAAATTCCTCTACTGGGATAAATTAATAAAAACAAGAATGCAAAGAATGCGTCCTTTATTCAGTCTTCATGTGCGTAATTTGCAAATTTTTTAACAGTTTCTATAAAGTGTTTCTAAAGTCGTGTAACCCAATACACAGGGTGTCTCAGAAGTCGCGCACCATAGGCTTTAATTAGATTTACGAGGTTTACGAGTCGAAATGGTTTATAAGTGATGTTTAATTACGATATACATTCGATAATGTTCGAATAATAAAATTAATAGTATGTACAGTTAATCAAAAAACTATCATAAAATAACTAAATTGAATGAAGCTACATCAGCCAATGGTGCTTGACTTCTGAGACACCATTGGCTAATGTAGCTCCATTCAATTTAATTATTTTAAGATAGCGTTTTGATTAACTGTATATATTATTAATTTTATTATTCGGATATTATCGAACATATATTGTAATTAAACATCACTTATAAACCATTTCGATTCATAAACCTCGTAAATCTAAATAAAGCCTATGGTGCGCGACTTCTAAAACACCCCTCTCTATAACGTTTTGTACATTGGGTTGCACGACTTTAGAAACAACTTGTACTAGAGCCTACTACTGGCTTTTAATGAAGACAGCCTCAACTGTGTTTCGTAAATACATTTCAGGTTAAGTACATGTGTTGATTTTCCATACAAAGTATTGGTTTCCAATCTTATATCTGATAGTCATCTTGTTGACACAGAAAGAGTACAAAAATAATAACCAGTAACAAAAACGTTAGAATAAAAATGAGGAGAAATGATGATGCTGAATAATAACAATAAATAACAAAAATAAAGTAACTCTATAGAGTAAAAGGCAGTAAAACTAAAGCTAGGGGGTTCACTGGCCCGCGAGCGAGACTACGAAGATTATTGGTTAATCCGGCCCTGCTGAGGCGACAAATAAATACTAAAAAACTCATTAAAACACGCTCAAATTGCTTTATTTGATCAATTAAGTACCTCTCTTTTAATTTTAACAAATTAACAGTAATATGAAATTTCACCTGTTAATACTAATTAAAATTTAGGATAAGAACCTTTCATTAAAAAATATTTTCTCACAATAATGGAGTTACATATATATATATATATATATATAATATATATATATATATATATATATATATATATATGATACACAGACCGTGCATGGAACAAGGAACTCTTCTGGGATAATTAAATCCACTATAGTCCGAATAAGTAATTGTAAATGACAAATACCATAGTTTTTTCTTTTTCATGATGCAAGCCCGACGTGGGCAACGGGTTCCCTCGCAAAGAGGTCCCATAAATATAGCTTTCCTCACCAACTATCTGCAAAGCAGACAGGATCCAGCTTTGGGATATGGATATAGGGTTTAAAGCAGCCTAGCCCCACTACATTTAGAACCTCAATATAAGTAAAAGACTCGTTGCATTCACGTCGGATTGAATACATCAAAGAAAAAGGGGTAACTATTATATTTTAGCCAAACCAAAATTTAAACCTCAACTGGCAGAATTGAGCGTCCACTTTTCAAGGCACATAACATGTCCGTTTCATGATGGGAATTAACTCAGAATGGTTCCCTGAGTTTTTTATGATACACACAGACCGTGCATGGAACAAGGAGCTCTTCTGGGATAATTAAATCCACTATAGTCCGAATAAGTAATGGTAAATGACAAATACCATAGTTTTTCTTTTTCATGATGCAAGCCCGACGTGGGCAACGGACATGTTATGTGCCTTGAAAAGTGGACGCTCAATTCTGCCAGTTGAGGTTTAAGTTTTGGTTTTGGCTAAAAATATAATAGTTACCCCTTTTTCTTTGATGTATTCAATCCGACGTGAATGCAACGAGTCTTTTACTTATATTGAGGTTCTAAATGTAGTGAGGCTAGGCTGCCTTAAACCCTAGATCCATGTCCCAAAGCTGGATCCTGTCTGCTTTGCAGATAGCTGGTGAGGGAAGCTATATTTATGGGACCTCTTTGCGAGGGACCCGTTGCCCACGTCGGGCTTGCATCATGAAAAGAAAAACTATGGTATTTGTCATTTACCATTACTTATTCGGACTATAGTGGATTTAATTATCCCAGAAGAGTTCCTTGTTCCATGCACGGTCTGTGTGTATCATAAAAAACTCAGGGAACCATTCTGAGTTCATTCCCATATATATATATATATATATATACACTTTCTTTTAGGTATAAATGCCCAAGTTAGTTGAACATTTGTGTGTAAATTTTCGTCCGTGACCAGTTTTTACCCAGTAAGTGAACAGGCTATATATTTTTTATTTTCAAATATTTAATCACTTTCGCTTGTGTTAAAGTAGAGTTGGGGGGGGGGGGGTTCTATTTTACGGAAAGCGTTTTTTTTTTTTCGTATACAATGATTATTTTTTCGAATTTCAGCCGCGTTGGGATTTTAATTAAAAAACTCGAAGTTAAATAAGACTTCTATAGGCCCTACTTCCTCATACTTTACACACCCTCTGATTTGTTTTAGCTTACGTTACGCTGGGTTAGGTTAGGTTAGCCTGTGTTAATCTGAGTTAACCTAACCTCAAAATAAATGGTTATACAAGAAAAACAGAATTATTTACAAAGTTCGAACTAACTCGTGAAAAACGTGGCTTACGAATGGCTCTGCTTGAGAATTTAGACATATACAGTATTAATTGAGGGGTTGCGCGTCTTAAGGTACCTAAGCGCCACCACAGGCGTAAATGTGTTTTTGATGGATATCACTATTTTCACCCTTCCTCTATTGCGTGGTTTGGGTTATAATGACCTTACGACACTAGAGGTATGGTTGAAAACCTTATGAAGCGAACTACTTTTTTCACCTCTATTGCCAGTCAAAAATTCACCCAAAGTTCGGCATAATAAGAAAATCAAAAAATTAAAAAAAATATATATAAAATATAAAATATGAAAATCTATTCCAAAAACTCATCAACATCTTCATTAGCATACTTAGAACTCTAATTTAGCCAAAAATGAATGTTCTAGCTCAATTAATAACAGAGATACTATTGCCAGAATATTGCTGAACTTTGGAGGCGATTTCTGGCGAATTTTAATTTTGGCGCTTAGGTACCTTAAGACGCGGAACCCCTTTATTATATC
This sequence comes from Bathynomus jamesi, assembly GCA_023014485.1. NCBI lineage: Eukaryota > Metazoa > Arthropoda > Malacostraca > Isopoda > Cirolanidae > Bathynomus > Bathynomus jamesi. Next base: position 707,928 of record JAJOZX010000972.1, read on the forward strand.
AAGAGATTAACAGAAAACAAGAGGCAAATAGAGCAAATAGAGGAGGTTTTGAAAATATTATATTACCTTGAGTTTTATCGCTTCGAACACTGTTAAATTACTTTAATCTGATTAAGTTTTTGACCACGTAATCACGGCAAAAGTTAAATTAATCCGCTGAGGATTAAAACAGATTTAAAAATTTTTCATACCACTTTCAATTACAAAATAAATGTCGATATTGATATTCTAAAACACCGTAAGTGCCACCTCCCATTATTCATTTTTATGAATATTTTCCTCTCTCTCTCTCTCTCTCTCTCTCTCTCTCTCTCTCTCTCTCTATATATATATATATATATATATATTATATTATATATATATATATACACACAGTATTGAGAGTTTAAGTTAAATATCCATTTAATGGTTCTATCATGTATTAATCAATAAAATCTTATCAAACAAATTAAAAACAATCTGTCATATATATATATATATATATATATATATATATATATATAGATATATATATAATATAATATATATATATATATATATAATATATATATATATATATATATATATACTGTAATATTATATAGAATATATATATATATATATATATATATATACTGTACACCCATCCATCCTATAAAAGAATCCTTCTTTATATGGAGATATCCTGTAATAAATCACCTTTAAATTTGTTTCCAGAACGTCTCAAGACAAACCTGGTATGAGATATATCTGTCCCGTATTCTCGTATGGATAAGTCAAACTATTGTTCAGATTCCAGGAAAACTCGAGGCGAAGGTGTGAATACTTGATAAGTCCAGTCGCGATCACGTAAAGAAATTTTTTTATTATTACCAAATCCTTTTATGAAATAATGTAATTAAATATCCCACTTCGAATAACAGTTTATGAGTTAATTATAATTAATACGGAATTGCTAATGAAATTAATCGTATTATCGGAATTAATAAAATAAAATACGTAGCTGCTAATATGTAATTGAATCTCTAATAACGTTGAACTCGGTAATTTTTTACGTAAAAATTATGGGTAAATTAGGGATTAATCCGGTTGAAACTTCAGTTTTATTTGTAACAAAATGTCATCCAAAGGTAAAGGTAAATAGCCAATATATATATATATATATATATATATTATATATTGTTAGTGGTATTTGACAATGGTCGGTACCATTAATGTACATAAAATGGTATTAGACTGGATGATCGCCCTAATGATATTAATTAGGTACTTTCTCAGGGCAAGACTACTTTAAGGGTTTATAATTTATTAAATATTAATTTGAAACAACGAAGAGATTAAAGATTACTTACAATAAACTAAATTGTAGAATAATATTTAATTATTATTGAAAATTGTAGCTCGATAAATGACAGAAAATATGAAGCCTTTCTTTACACAGACAAAAGTAAATTGAATGTTTGCGTTACACTCGCGCATAGAATTCCTATAATGGCACCACTGGTAGACGAAGCTGACGTAGCAAACGTTAAAAAGTATGATAAAACGTTAAAATAGTGAATGATAAAAAGGAAATTAACGTATAAAATGTTCTGAAATTGTGAAAGACATTCAAACACTTGAACAAAATTGAGCAGTTTTGTATAATTTTGAATGAACAAAATTGAGCAGTTTTGTATAATTTTGTAATGAACAAAATTGAGCAGTTTTGTATAATTTTGTAATGAACAAAATTACACTAAGAACTATATCTAGCTAGAAAATAAAAATACTAAACTTCATGAAGACTAAACTTACCTTATATTCAATTTTCTTCATTTAAAACCACACACACACACACACACACACAGAATATATATATATATATATATATATATATATATATATATATATATATATATATATATATATTATTATATATGATATATATATATATATATAGATATATGTGTATATATATATATATATATATATATATATATATATGTATATATATATATGTATATATATATATATATATATATATATATATATATATATATATTATATATATAATATTTTTTAAGTTCGGGAAGAACCGATTCGCCTCTATCGAAAAGGGCATACCTCGGCGGAAAAACAAAGAAAAAGTGAGAGGAAAGACAGAGGAAAAAGAAAGGGTAGAGGGGATAGTCGAAGTGGAAAAAGACCATGGATGACAAGGACTGCAGGGTCGAGCCTCATCATCCTTGGGTGCTAGGGCCGGGAGGGCGCACGTGAAACCTCCAGGAACAAGCACGTACAAACGAGCACAAACAGCACTCAAGAGCACGAGCTTAGAACCCCCTTGCGGGGATATATATATATATATATATATATATATATATATATATTCTTCAACCGCAACCATAGAGTTGTGAAATCAATTAAGGAAAGGTGAAGTTATAGAAAAGTGTTCAAAAGAATCTGTGTCTGTTGAGAAGAGACAATCGAACTTCCTCCACTTCCATTTCCTAATTGAGATTCACCAATTAATTCTTTAAAAAACACTTAAAGCTTCACATTTTTCTTTTAATTGACATTTTGAAGAAAGGAACTGTCGTGGTACGTAAAATGCACATTAATTACTACAATATACTAAAGAGCCCGATTCACAGAATGTAGGAATCAGACTTTCATTTTGTACACACACACACACACACACACACACACACACACACACACAGTGTATATATGACGTTAATATATTATCCTTCTTAATTTGCGAGATTTGATGAAGGAGAGAGTTACGTTATACGATACTTTCATTATTTCCTCGTAACCTACCACACGAGGTTTACCTCGACCTTTGTTAAATCGGTTTTTTTTTTTAATGTTATTATTATTAACTGAATATTTCGTTAATAACTTATTTAATTCGATTGTATATTAAAAAGCTTTAGTTCTATTATGTTAAATATGTTTCTATCTTGTTTCGTAAAAAGCCTTCTGGAACCTGTTGCTTCGCTTAACAAAAATTAATAATATATATACTATTTAACTATAAGAAATGGATCAGATACAATAGGTTTGACAAGTGAGGTTAGATTAGATTAAGAATAGTAATATATTGGCAAGAATCCTGATTCATTTTTTTTGTACATGTCTTGTGCTGACCTTTATTTAATCAGCTTAAGTAGATTATCTTGTTTATCAAATGGGATTAAGAAAATTACCTCGTTTATCATATAGGATTAAGCAAATTATCTCTTTAATCTGATGGGATTAAGTAGATTATCTCGTTTGGTAGAAAAAATTATTTATATAGAGTAGATAATGAGATATTCTGTGGATATTGAAGTTGAATAATGAAAAGGAACACCAGCAGTGTTGCTACAATCATCTTTATCATGCAAAATGTTTCGAAATTTCTATTTGCATTCACTGAGGATGAAAACAAAATTTTCGAAACGTTTAGCATAATAAAGATGATTGTAGCACATTGATGTTCCTTTCATTTATCTAGACCTGGCTTGGTAGAGGAGCGAGTTGCTCTCTTGCGCTCTCCACCTCACATAGCCAGGTACACCCGGCTCATCTGGTACCGTCCTGAGCCAGGCATCTAGTCTTCTCTTGAAGACTTCAACTTTGACCCCTGTAACGTTTCTGAGATCCTTTGGAAGCTGGTTGAAAATTCTTGGCCCCCCCTGACAACCAAGCTATTTTCTTTCAGAGTTGAGGAGGTCCCTTGTCGGGCCTTTAATTTGGGAATACTGCACATTCTGCCTTTCCTATTTTCCAGCGTTGTTTGGATGGTAATTGGGTTTAGTTTGAGGTTTGGTAGATTATGGTGTGCCTCTCTTCTTCTTCTTTCCAGGGTGTACAGATTTAGTTTACGTAGTCTTTTCCATTAGTTGAGTTATTTACAGCCATCAATCTTGGCTGTGAAATGTCTCTACGTTTCTTCTAGTTTATTAGTTTCTTCCTTTTTATATGGGGACGTCAAAACTGAGCAGTATTCAAGTTTTGGTATGATCATTGTTCTCAGCAGGGGAATCATTACTGTCTTGTCCCTCCTTTTGAACGTTCTTAGTACCTCTCCCGCGACTCTTTTTGCTTTGTTTATTGCTATCTGATTTTGTGTCTCAAATTTGGCATCATCGGTCATTATTATCCCAAGTTGACCCTTTCGTGCTTCTCTGAATTTCCTGTCTATCTGGAGCATGATATGTAGTCTGTTTAAGTTCCTCATTTCTATCGTATCTCAAGAGCGGAACTTTCTCGGTGTTAAAAGTCATATTGTTGCCTTCTGACCATTTGTATATTTTGTTCGTGTCCCTCTGCAAGGCCTCCACTTCATTTGCATCGCTGATTTTTCTGCTGATCTTTGTATCGTCCGCAAAGGAGTGGGCCAGTACTATACCTTGTAGTACTGAGCTGCGTACTTCTGATTCTGATGATGATACACCATGAATTTTGACGAACTGTAGACGTTCACTGAGGAAGTTATAGACCCATTTTCCCACTTTGCCTGTTATTCCCATATGTTTCATTTTATGTGCTATTATACCATGATCGCATTTGTCGAAAGCTTTAACAAAATCCGTGTATATGACACCATAGTTTTCACTGCCTTCAAGTGCATCTAGGATATTGTTATAGTGCTCTATAAGGTGTGATAGGCATGATCTTCCCGATCGGAATCCGTGCTGATTTTCGTTGAATCTTTCCAGTGTCTCGAAGAAGTCATAGATTTTCTCTCTGGCTATTCTTTCAAATATTTTGGTGAGGTGAAACGTCAAAGACACTGGTCTATAGTTCTTTGCTTGAGATCTATCTCCTCCTTTATATATAGGGACAATGTTCGCTCTTTTCAAGATATATATATAAAATTGTTATTATTATTATTATTTATTTATTTATTTATTTATTGGCTGGGAGAATACTGGAGGAGGAACACCAATCATATATTTTTTTTGTTTTTCTTTATGAATTATACATACTATCTTAATCTTATTGTTAATTTCAGTTTTCCTGAAGATATCATTAGACGAAAGCGCTTGAGCACTATTTCGTGTTTTAAGTTTCCTTCGTGGTTATTTTTTATCATAAATCATATTTACGTGTTACTTTCATAAAATAATTTTCATATACAGGCACTCGCAACTTAGTGCTCTTAATTGGTTCTAGAAATTGAGCGTTAAGCGAAACAGCGCTAAGCGAGGATTATTTTCCCATAAGAAACGATGTAAATAGGCTTAATTTGTTACCACGGCCTTCTCTTTGTGCTATAAAATGACATTAAATAAAAAAAATATAATGTAATTGGTTACATTGGACATTGTCCTTATCGTTGATCCAGTCAAAGACAACGCTCTACAGACCTCAGATTGGCGTTCACCTGCTTCAATACGCTTAATTACATTCAACTTAACCTCCAGCGTTAAGTTTTTGCCCTGTTTTTTCTCAGCGCTAACAATATTAGAGTCTGTGGCACGTTTCTGATTCATAATGCTTGATTTCAACGGGTAAAATCAATTGCAAAACAAAGAGCACAAACATTTTTGAGGAACTAATCTGGCGGCAAAAATAAACTGGCACTAAATTCAGGGTTTCACACCAACGAAAAATATTACCCTAGATGGAAGCTCAATTACCCTAAATTACCCTGAACCTAATTAGCGAAGATATAAAAGCAGTAATTTTCCCTATACCTTCTTTGAATAGTGAAAATTATTAATATGCATATTGCCAGTGGCTAAAAATAAGGTTAATTCCTCGTCTGGAGGCGTCCTCTTAATACGCAACGCATATGTAAAATATTATATCATTGGATAGGTAATAGTTCATTTATGAAGTGTGTAGGGGGGGAAATTTTATATTTTTTTTGTATTTTATGAATAAAAGAATATATTTTAGGATATATTTTTAACGCCCACCTTCTGTATCAGGAGCAAATCTAATCTTTTAGGTTTCCGTTTCCAACTTATCAGTAATGTAACATTTCAATGTTCGTGCTAAAATTAGTCACATTTTCGACATTGTAAGGGAAAGGTGTGTCTTTGTGTTTTAACCCTTTAACGCCAGAATTGTTTGTAGGGTTAAGTTATGAATGCGTGTATTTGAAAGGTTACCAGTATGTAGCGTCGTCCTTTAAGGGTTAAAAAGTTTAAAATATGGAGTTTGACAACATTAATTCATGCCAAGGTTGTACTTTTGATATAGTTCAATTTGCTTTACAATTTTCAGCAGGTAAGGGGTTCTATTATTAATAATTATTATTATTATTATTAGTATTATTATTAAGCATGTTATTATTATTAATGCCTAAGTTAGATCGAATGATGCCTGATTTAGGTCGAATAATGCCCGGGTTAGGTCGAGTGATGCCCGAGTTAGGTTAGGTTAGGTTAGATTCTTTTTCGACCTCACAACATTCATAAATAAATTATTTCCAATCGAATGGTGTAACTTTTATGCGTATGCAATACAAATTTGAAGAACTCTAAACTACGAATTTACCAAAGGAAAAATTGGAAAGTAGTATTCAACATTTTTCAGAATCAAATGCATTTATTTAAAACCAAGCATATAATAAATTACCCTAAAAAACGAGTATTTAGACCCTACCCTAAACTTTACCCTAGCGCAAGACTGATTATTCTAAAATAGGGTAATTACCCTAAAAGTAGAAGCAGTGACTAAATTGCATACGTGGCTGCAGCGGTGCCAATGCGCTGCGGCAATCGCGTACGATAATGCTCCCTTGCGTACGACACCGAGAGCGTTATAGCGAATAGCACTGAGAGCTAAGCTAATTAGGGTAACAGTATAAAGATAGCGCTATAGCGAAACAGCGCAAAGTGGGGACTCCCTGTATATACAATATATATATATATATATATATATTATATATATATATATACTGGGGCCTCGGTGGTGTAGTGGTTAGCGTCGCTGACTACGAATCCATCCGCCCCGGGTTCGAGACCCGACGACAGCCGCCGCGCAGCAAAACCCAGCTGTTCATCCTTCCACACAATAAAGAAAGTGGTTGATAGATAAATGGGTACCCTAGGTGGTCTAGTGGTTAAGACGCTGGGCTGCTGATGGGGCGCGGTTCGGATTCCACGTTAAACTGTAGGTCTAAAGTGGAGTGAAAAGCTTGACCTTCGTCAGAATTAACAATTCGGGCGGAAGCTAACCAAAGGTACCAAAGGTACTGTGTATATATATATATATATATATATATATATATAACGTAAAGAACGACGCTTTGTATAGGAGAATTATCCGCGCAAGATGAGAGCGAAAGAATGAAACAAATGAAAAAATGAGGTAACCACCCTGGAATCGAACCCGGGATCTTCCGATTGCCGGTCAGATATGATAACCATTACACCACGGGCCTCACTCAAACAAATGTCGTAATTCCTCTACATACGCGCAGAAACCAATGCCCCAAAGGGGCACCTTCCGCATGCCGTAACATTATATACATTATAACTGCAAACACGCAGTATAATTAACGTAAAGAACGACGCTTTGTATAGGAGAATTATCCGCGCAAGATGAGAGCGAAAGAACGAAACAAATGAAAAAATGTTTCGTTCTTTCGCTCTCATCTTGCGCGGATAATTCTCCTATACAAAGCGTCGTTCTTTACGTTAATTATACTGCGTGTTTGCAGTTATAATGTATATATATATATATATATATATATATATATATATTGAGAAAGCGAAATTGTTGTATGCGTTATGCTAATTTAATTAAAATCTCAGATAAAAAGTGTTTTAGGGCCTTTCACCTCTCACAGTATCGTCGATTTGCACCATTGAAGGAATAAACGACAATTCCGTTGGTTGGTTGACGAGGATTTCAACAAAGCTTAATCACTGCATTTACGGGAAAGAAACGTTATTCTGGGATTTTAGTTTACTGTAGAATCAATCTCCTTTGACAGAAATCTCTTTTTATCTATTTCATGTAATCTAGGTTATTTCGGAGTTATTTTTCTTTTGATGACGAGGTTAAGTTAGGTTAGATTAGGTTAGGTTAGGTTAGGTAAGACAGTTTTTTGTTATTCAGTCAAAACCTATAATGAATCGTGTCTATTGATTCTCCTTCAGGCTTCTAAGAGAAGAAATATACTGTAGAAATATATAAATTTACTCTTATTGTATAAAAAAAATTTCTCAACAAGGAGACATTTGCCACATGCGCTGGACTTTATTTAACACTTTAAAGCAAACAGGTTTTCTCATACACTGGATAAAGTCGTCTGACATTAGTGAGAATAATAAAAGGAAATGTTATACATAAAAAGGTTGAACAGAGACAAGAACTTTGCATTCCAAACTGATCCGAACCAGATACATATTAACATAAACAGCAAAGGTGGTCGAAAAAGAAAAAAAATTCGACTATGAACGCGTTCTTGAATTCATGAATGTATAAAATATTTAAAGGAAAAGATGCAATCACGCGTTTCTGACCTTCATATAATTTTTTTTATCTTTCTTCATATAAAATTCTTGTACTCTATTTTGAATCTTTTTTTTGTTTTTTTTTTGTTTTCACATTTTCAAAAATTATTTTTATTCGTGAGCTGAAATATAATAAAATGTTCTTTTATATATATATATATATATATTAGGGTGATGCACAAATCATGACCATCGTGGATTTTTAGGGATACCCCCTCATTTGTTCCAATTTGTCACAAAAACACCCTGTGAGAAATTCCAGGTCAAACAAATAACATTCAGAGGTCGCGCCCGCCAATTGAAAATTTGAAAATTACAAAAAATTAGAGTAAAATCAAATTTTTTGAATTTGTTCTTATTTTTGTTGCAGGTTTGTTGCAGGTTGCAGGTTTTGTGCAGGTTTGCTGCAGGCAGAGTGGTAGGTGATGCGTATATGAGCAAATAGCGTTCAAGGAAATCGGTATCGCAGTGTGCTTGTGGCAGTGTCCAGGAGAGGTGCTATATCAGTGAGTCTCTCCGCCTCAATTTCTCTTCTATTTCCTCTATCTTAATTGTGACAAAAATGAGATCAAGAAGCTCAACAGATATCTGGCTGATCGGTCAACAAATAGATAAATTGAATCAAAGTAAGCTTCCATCAAAGAAAGAAGTAATTTCCTTATTCATGAATTATAAACATATCAAGAATGAAATTGTCAGAGAAGCATTAACTTCAACCGTTAATGATGTATTGGAAGTGTGGCAGAGAGCAGGAATACCAACAACCCAGAAATGTAATGTTGTGAAGAAATTAAATAAACTGTATGATGAGTGGCAAGGGCTGAAGAAGAGCAAAGGAAAAAAATCGAAGTTTTCAATAGAGAAAGAGAATACATGGAAAGAAAAATTGGATGGACTCTTTGATATTGCGCATGCAAATGCTAACGAGTTAATAACTATTGAGGAAGATAGAGAGTTTCTACGGCTACAAAGGGAAGGTCGAAAGGGTAAAATGATGGCAGTTGATAAGGATGAAGAAAAACGTCGAAAGGAAGCTGCGAAGAGACATGAAAAAATGGATAAGAAAAGGTTACATGAATCAAGTGCATTTGATGAAACAGTTGTTCTTGCAAGCAGCAGCAGTTCCTGCAGTGATTCACCTGCATCTACGGAAGAAGAAGTAGATCTGGAAGTGCCCTCAACATCCAAAAGAGGCCTTCCAAGAAAAAAATTCAAGATTATGAATGAAAATCTGCTTTCCTCATTGGATGTTGCTAAGATCAGCGACCGATCAGCCTCTTTAATAATTATTCCAACGATCGCAAATGTTGGAAAAGATCCAGAGAATTACAATGTTAGCTACTCATCGATTCGCAGGGCAAAACAGAAATCAAGAAAGAAGTTCAGTGAAAACTTGAAAGAAGAATTTCAAGCTGACAAACCCTTGATTGTTCATTGGGATGGCAAACTCCTCGAAGACATTACCGGGAATGAGGTTGTTGATCGGTTGCCAGTCCTAATCTCTGGCAGTGGAGAAGATCAACTGCTTGGAGTGCCAAATATAGATCATGGCACAGGAAAGGATACTGCAAATGCAGTACATCAGGCGATCATTGATTGGAATCTAATAGATAAGGTAAAAGGCATGTGTTTCGATACAACTGCATCGAACACAGGTCGTAAAAACGGAGCTTGTGTCCTAATTGAACAGAAAATGGAGAAAGATTTGTTGTGGTGTCCTTGTCGACACCATATCCTTGAAATCATGTTGGAAGCAGTGGTATCCCCTGCATTACAGGCTTCATCAGGCCCTGACATTCAGTTATTCAAAAGATTCAAAACAAACTGGAATAAGATTAATCTAACTTCATAGGATAAATTAGAAAATTATCCACAAAAGTAAAAAGAGGAAATCATCAACTTTGCAGCAAGAAAAATCAATGAAGATCAACCTCGCGACGATTACAGAGAGTTATTGGAACTGACAATCATCTTGCTTGGCGGTACTCCAACGACTGGAATAAAATTCAGGAAGCCTGGGGCTTATCATAGAGCCCGTTGGATGGCGAAAGTCATTTATTCAATGAAAATCTTTATGTTCAAAAGTCAGTTCAAAATAACAGCAATAGAAGAAAGAAATCTAAAAGAAATTTATTGGTTTTCTGTTTCAATTTATATTAAGCATTGGTTTTCAGCACCCTGCGCAGTAAGTGCTCCACGAAATGATCTGAGTCTTCTCAAGAATCTTCACAGCTACAAAAGCACAAATGAACAACTAGCAAATGCTGCTTTAGAAAAATTCAAGAATCATTTGTGGTATCTCTCAGAAGAGTTGATCGCATTGGCTTTCTTTGATGATAAAATCAGCTTTGACACCAAAAGAAAAATGAAGGAGGCTCTTACAAAATCTTCGGAGCCAGATCCTCCAAAGAAGACACAAATAGACATCAAAACTATTGACAATAAGCAGCTTGAAGATTTTGTAACTGCTAACACAAAGTCCTTCTTCAGTATACTCGGATTGTCTTCAACGTTCTTGAGCAAACCAGTAGAAGATTGGCTTCTCGATGAGAGTTATTGGGTTGCAAAGAACGTAGTGAATCACATGAAAGTTGTTAATGATATTGCTGAAAGAGGAGTGAAATTGATTGAAGATTATAACAAATTAATTACCAATGATGAACAACAGAAGCAATATCTCCTGCAAGTTGTATCAAATTATCGGAAGAAGCTTCCGGACAAAACTAAGAAAACTCTCGTATCTTTGACGCAACAGTAAAATTTACGAGTATATCCATTCTATGTATCTATTATAAATATCTATTGTATTGTATCTGTTTTATGAACAAATGGAAAAGAGGAAGGTGGTATGATAGGCCTCGTGGGGAACTTCCACTCAAAAAAAAAGTAACGTGACGCTTGCTGTACCTCCTGGGTGTCATGGAAATCAGCAAATTTTCAAATGGCGGGCGCGACCTCCAAATATTCGAATTTTGACCCGAAATTTCCCCAGGATCATTTTTCCACCAAATTAAACCAAAGGAGAGGGTATCTCAAAAATTTGAAACAAAAAAATTTTACTCCCCCACTTTTGCATCACCCTAATATATATATATATGAAATGAAAATGAAAATGAAAAGGTTTATTGGCAGACTATAGTCCATATGACAAATATTATTAATACAATGACAGTTCATATACTAAGGATGGAAATATATACAATTGATTAGAAATAATACTGTAATGTCGAAGTTAAGTGGAGCTACAGACAGACGTTTTCGTACCAAGAATTCCATAGTTTAGAGCAGGGGTCACCAACCTGGGCGGTAGCGCCCACTAGTGGGCTCACATTAAAGGTAATTAAACATTTATTTAATTATTTATTTTATCGAGTATGCTGACTTATTCTTTTTGATCTAAGGTGGCCGATAAGCTTTTTTAATTTAAAAAAAATCGTAAAAGTGGGCGGTGAACAAAAAAAAGGTTGGTGACCCCTGGCTTAGAGGATAAACGGCAGGACTCATGGATAGCTTGGATAATCGGATTGGTTGATTTTTTAATTCTTTGCGTTAGACTGTATTGAGCACGTCTTGTTACCTCTGGGAAGCTCGGGACATTGCGGGTAGCAAACATTTGCGAAGCTGAGCATCTCGGGGGTAATTTATGAAGGAGTCTAAAAGACCTGTTGTACAGCAAATTTAGAGTTCAGCCAGAACCTTCTTAATAATTCACCCAGAGTTGCTGTCCGTAAATATTACTGCAGAAAGTACGAAAGAGAGTGTCTTTAGCTTCACTTGAACAGAACCGGAAGTTCTTTATAGTCATATTCGCTTTAGCACAAAGGATTCGAGATTGTTTTCTTATATCTGAGTCATCACTCAAGGAGCTGGTGATAGTTTGACCCAAATACTTAAACTTTTGTACTTCCTCAATTACTTCACCTCTCATTTTAAACGTAATATCAGCTGGCTGATTACAGCTTTTAGGATGAAAGTGCATAATCTTAGTTTTTGTAACATTAAAAAGAATATCATGTTTCTGCGAATACACTTTGCAGACTTTTAGTAGCCGATCCAGTCCTTTAACAGAGGGACTTATTAACACCATATCATCGGCATAAAGCAAGTTATTTATCCTTGTGTTATTTATACAACATCCCACTATTGCCTCATTAAATGAAGCAATTAATCCATCAATATACACATTAAGCAGCATAGGGGAGAGCAAAGAGCCTTGTCTCACCCCGCAAGAGGAGCCAAAACATTCGGATACTGTAGGGTGAGCCACACATATATGGACATGGTAAAACATTAAAATGCAGAAATAAGAGCTCCTGATGAATTGTCTCATTCGTTTTATGAAATACGATTTTAGTCCGAATTTTAAGTTAAATCTATTAATATTTTAGGGTGGCGCACACTTGAAGAAATTTGTCACCCCAAACTATATAATGATACTAAGGCTTCGAGTTGCGCCACCTCTAAATATGCACAAATCGATCCAGATTTTTATTTCTATGATCAATAATGGTTGTGGAATATGAATAAATATCATGAGAAATATATATTTCATTTTCATTTTTTGGACCACCCTAATGTATATGTATAATTTTGTATATACAGTATATAACTTGATTGAAGGGTTTGTTCTTGGGGAACCGCAATTTAGTAAGGAATAAGAGGACGAGAAGGTGGTACATGTATGTTTATTTGTCAAACGTTTCGGAAATTCAATTTCCATCGTCAGTGCTAAAAATGAAAAGTAAAAAGTGAACAAATATAGTGAATAAAAGATTTTATGATAATAATTTTTAAAAAGTTACATAAAATGTAGAGAGGCAAGGTAATAGCTAAAATATAAAAAAATTGAAACACATCTTACCGGTTTATTATACGAGGGGGGGGGGTAATCTAATTGTGTAAAGGTTGGGAATGGTTGAATGTTAAAGTACCCATGTTAGAAGCCGGAGAGTGATAGCGGATTTCTTTTCAGTGGTGGTTCAGAGGAATGGTGCTGCCACTATAACTCGCTTTGCAGTGAGTACAGTTGAAACGGTAGACGGTGGACGAAACAAGAGGCTGGGTTTTTATTTCTTTATGGTTGAGATACGATTTAATGTTGTTATTATTGGTGAATACAAATTGAAGGTTAATTTGAGGGTAAAGAAGGGTGAGTAGGTGGCGAAGTTCTGATTGTATTTTGTAACTAATATAGTCGTAGTAGGGAAAAGAAAAGTATTGTATATCTTTTTTAACAGTGGGGACTTTAAGGGGAGGTTGATAAATATTGTTGAGAAAATTTCTAATTAGAGATTGTAGTAAATGTTTTGGGAAAGAGTTATTAATGCTGAAATTGTGAATGAATTCTATTTCGTTGTGGAAGGATAAGTAAGAGGAACAAAGTTGATAGGCACGGTGATTAAGAGTTTAATATTGTTAATTTTATATAGCGAAGGGATGTGGCTTAAGTAGTTAGTACCTAGGCTTGTATAAGTGTATATGTAAGTTTTCGATATATGGAAGTGCTGAATTTATTATTTTGTTTTGTTATTGTTATATCTAAAAAAGGGTAGGGTGTTGTTGGATTCGTTTTCTTTAGTGAACTTGATGGTTTGATGCCGGGAATTGAGATAGATAAGAAAAAGAGGGGCGTTGTTAGCATTGTGAAAAAGGAGAAACGTGTCATCGACGTATCTTTTATATAGGTGTGGTTTGTAATGGGTGAGGCAGTGGAGTAGCCAGTTATTTTCGTCGTAACAGAGAAAGATGTTGGCTAGTGGGGCACTTAGGGGGGATCCCATGGCTAGTGAATCGGTTTGTTGGTAAAGTTGTTTGTTGAAAAAGAAGTAGGGGTCTGAAGCGGCAAGAGTTAGCAGTTTGGTGAATTCTTGTTTCGTTAGGTTGAGCACTGTGTTCTGATTGTTAGAAAATAAGTTGTTGATGCAGATGTCGATGGCTTCTTTAATTGGTACATAGTATCCCTCTACACTAACGTACCAATTAAAGAAGCCATCAACATCTGTACTCGATGAATCGGTACAGAATTTAAATTCTGTACCGATTCATCGATTTGTTGTACCTGGTATTCCATATATTAAAACCAAGCTCACTCTCTCGTCTATTGTTAATTTCGCAGCCATCCCCTACCTAAAAGAAAAAATAATATATCATAGTCAACACTGAAAAATCATATGATGCGTGACTTTTGCGCCACCCTGTATATATATATATATATATATATATATATATATATATATAATATATATATATATATATATATAAAGCTTGGAATTTCGCAGAATACATGTTAAACTTATGAGGCGAAACAAAGGTTGTTTCAATTTAGTTATCCTTCAAAATGAAAAAGAGTTCCTTGTTTTTGAGAAGCGTGTAACGCGTGGAGAGAAGGTCAGTAGACAAGCGAAACAAACAATTTTAAGAAGAGACCGTGGATGCCAAAATATTCAAGTAATTTTTTCTCTCATACTTTGGTTCATACTTGTTAATTACAGAGTATTTGGAAGGCTTTGCGTTTTTTTTTTTTTTTAAGTCATCCAATGTTCGGATTCTAAATGAAACTAAATTATTCGCAATTAAGTGCGAGTCAGTACTTTTAATAATTCAATTGCAAATTGCATCCATCCTTCATTTTGTTCTGATTATCTCCCCAAATATCAATTTCAGGTCTGCATCAGCGATTGAGTGGGAGACCCTTGTTGAAGTTTTGCCGATTCATCTCATCGCCGTGTTTCGGAGAACTCGATAAGTAGATGGAATTACATAAAATATTGCTAAATATATCAATGAAGAATAATAAAAACTCTTCATTTTTTTCCTTTTTTTAGATATGATAAGGATTTTATCTTTTGAAGAGCATCTATTACCTACTGTATTTTATATTATACGTTATTGTGAAAAAAAAACCCATATACACTACCAAATTCTTTTATCATGAGCCAAACATTCCATTCGAATTTCATTCATTGCAGGAATTATTGGTTTTTCCTCATCTGTTTAAAAACTGCCAAATATTGATTGAAAATAAGTGTATCTTTATCGTCAGAGGAGAAAAACTACCGAAATAAACTTAAAATACTGTTATTTTTGACGGAGATTAATTGGAAGGATTCTGAATAATATGAAAGAGAAAAATAAATCCCGTAATAGCATCTATTTTTACATTGAATAAAATTCTTTGGTAGAGAATTCTATGTAAAAACCAGTCTGAATAAATTTGAAATGAAAATGAAAGGAGAATAGTCAAAAAGATTCAGAGATTGAAACCAAGATATAAAAAGTGAACTAAAAATGTATAGCATATACTGTATAATCTTACTGTAATAAGGCAGAAAAATCGACCCACTTGGAATATCGCGAAAAGCAAAAAAGTTGGCAAGCTTCTGTTTATAAAAGTTTTAAAATTCGAAAATATGGTTTATGAGGCAGAGGCAACCAAATAACGAGACAAAACGTCAGCTGCGAACACACTAGCTGTAACGAATTTTCGACTTCTTTTAATAATTCGACAGTCTAACATTCAGTTGCTCTTAGACTGCTAGTGCCACTCATTCCTTCTACTAGTGGGAGTAGGCATTTGCGTTTAGTAACAGATAGACTTCTAATTCTTTTGGGTTTCAGAATTGAACATTTACAATGGATTTGAGTGCCGTGAACGTCGCAAGAGTCGTCGCCCTAATTGAAGATGGTCGGAGCCAGCGTTACGTCGCTGATGCGCTAGGAATTCCAAGAACAACGGTTCGACGTGTCTACCAACGTTATGTGGAGACAGGAGAGTACACCCGAAGACCAGTATCTGGGAGATCGCGCTGCACATCTTCCCGTGACGATCGTTTCATCGTCTTGAGTGTTTTGCGAGATCGTCGCTTGACTACTACAAATGTCCGCAATGAGCTGGAAAGGTCTCGAGACGTCAGTGTATCGGAGCGAACCGTTAGAAGGAGACTTATGGAAAGTGGCTTACATGCTAGACGTCCAGCAATGGGTCCGAAATTGCTCCCACACCACCGCAATGCTCGTCTGGCTTTCGCTCGTGAGTATGTCAATTGGACTATGGTCCAATGGGGACGATTATTATTCACGGACGAATCAAGATTTAATTTTCGAACATCCGATGGACGGGAAAGAGTGTGGAGAACAGGAGAAAGATTCGCCCCGTGCACTTTTACGGAGAGGGTTGATTTTGGAGGAGGCTCAGTCATGGTCTGGGGTGGTATCACTTCAAACTCGCGCACAGAGCTCGTCGTTGTTGGGTCATTGATGTCTGCAAGATACTTGGAAGAGATCTTGCTGGAGCATGTAATCCCTTTTGCTCCTTTCGTTGGCGAAGACTTTCTTCTACAGCACGATAACGTTAGACCCCATGCAGCAAGAGCCGTTAGCGATTTCCTTGACGAAGCTGGAATTCATCGAATAGAGTGGCCTTCCAGAAGTCTGGACCTGAACCCCATAGAACATCTCTGGAACACGATGGAACGGCGTCTTAGGGCTCGTCTAGTAGCCCCTAACATTCTACAGGAGCTACAACAAGCTTTAACTGGAGAGTGGGAGGGAATCCCACAGGATGTGATTGCCGATCTCATTCATGGGATGAATCGACGAATGGCTGCAGTCATTCAAACTAGCGAAGGCAACACCTCTTTTTAACCCTGGATCACAAGTTGTTTTTTGTTGTTGTTTCAGTTTTTTTTTTAATTTTTTGTTTTTGTCGAAATCTCTGTTTTTGTTTTTAGTTACAATTTTTTGTACAGTATTTTTTGATAATAAATTGGATTAAGCAGATATTTGAACATTTTTTAATGGCCTCATAGACTAAATTTTCGAATTTTAAAACTTTTATAAACAGAAGCTTGCCCATTTTTTTGCTTTCCGCAATATTCCAAGTGGGCCAATTTTTCTGCCGTTCAGTATATATATATATATATATATATATATATGTATGATGCACACCCACAAGGTAAAATGAAAAGCGATTCGAAGGTCTTTCATGCATTCAACAGTACACCTCGTGGTGAATACGAGAAAGGCCTTGCAATCGCTTTTCATTTTTCTTGTAGGTGTGCATCATTTTATATATATATATATTATATATATATTATATATATATATATATATATATATATATATATATATATTATATTGTGTGTATATATTTTTTATGTATATTGCGTATATATTTTTTCTTTTTTCTATAAAGATACGGTACATAATTTAAGACTGTAAAATCTATTAGCAGAGATACGTCTTAAAATCCTTGATGAAACGAGATCTTTCTTACGCCTTTATTAATTTATACTTTGCAAGCCAGCTCGCTTTCAATTTCCCAACTATTTCATCAATTTTAGCCTTTATTTCTCTGCAAATTAATGAACTGCGTTCTTTAGTGCTCGAAAGGAACCACCTTGTCTTACTAATCAATAAATAATAATGAACTATATTTAGATAAGAAAGTTAGTTTAACCTTTTTTAATCTTAACCTTTTGTTAACTTTTAAGCTAAGCTTATTTACCAGTAATTATAATTAGTCAGGAGGGCCAAAAACTGGCACAGACCTCAAACCATCTAATGCGACCCGTTGCTCTACCTATTGGATCACCATCATTATTATTACAAGCACCATCGGTTGAAGGGTCAAAATATCATTTAGTTAATATTTACATTTGCTTCTTTCTGTTTTTGTTAAATGAATCAATCATTTTTAAGTGTTTAAAGATGATCTAATTTAACTTCCTTCACAAAAGCGAATATAGGACTGACTTTGGTAACAAAAAGCCTATAAATATTACAGTTATGTGTTTAATTTTACTCTTGGTTCTAACTAATAATACTTATACTTTTGATTTCTAGCTTAACTAATGCAATTTAAATCTATTTCAGAACTTGGATTCCGAATCAATACGAACACAAGTCGAATCGATTCCGGAAGTCGACTGAGAAAAAAAACTTTGATTCTGATCTTATTCATGACAAACAAAAGAAGGATTGTATCTATGAATATAACTATATAGGTTAATAGACAAACAGACTAATAGATAGATAGATAGATAGATAGATAGATATTATAACGCAGGAGAAGGGACGCAACTTTTTACTCATCCCAAATGACTGAAACTAAATCTCGTTTGAGATTTCTTTAGTTTAAATTTCATTCACGTTGAAAGGAAGAATAGAAGAGTAGCAGCACGAAGACATAAGAAAGTACTTTTACTTTCAAAATTTTGCCTTTTAAATTTTATATTTCTCTTATTCCGGGAGTAAAATATATATATATATATACGAGAAATAAGAGGACGAAGAGATGGTACATGTTTATTTACAAACGTTTCGGAAATTTTTATTTTCCATCATCAATGCTAAAATTATAAAAGCAGATAGAAAAGTAAATAAATATAATGAACAGAAACTTATAAAATATATTTAAATAAACGTGTAATATTAATGGTGTTTATTCAAGTAATTAAAATTAAAAATAAAATAATATAAAATATAGAAGAGTGATCGATCGTCAAATATAAAGTAAAAAGCGAACAAAATTGAAAGGAGTCTTACCAGGTTGTTATTGTCGGAAAGGGACTAATTAAGCAGAAGGTTGGGAATGATTGGTTGTTGGAAAGGGTCCATATTAGAAGAGTTGGAGCCAGACGGAGCGATGGTGGATTTCTTCTCAGTGGTATGATATGACAGTTTATTTGGCTATGTTTAGGTTAAAGGCAGAACTATAGTCGTTGAGAGTTGGTTTAATACTGAGGATGTATAGGGACTCCAGAATGCGGAGGTCGGTTAGATGGTTGGTTGTGTTAATAATTTTGAAATTGGAGGGAAGTAGTGGGTGGTTGTGAAGGTGGCAGTGACCCCTTATTGCTGATTTAGAGGGTTTATTTAAGGGCTGCGATGTTCTGGTAGAAATACCGCGATGTTCGTCCACTCTTGTTTGATATTAGCGAATGGTGCTACCAATATAGTTCGCTTTGCAGCGAACACAGTTGAAAACGTAGATGGTGGACGAAGCAAGGGGCTGAGGTGTTTTTTCTTTGTGGTTGAGGTATGATTTCATGCTATTATTGTTGGTGAAAACGAATTGAAAGTTAATTTGGGGGTAAAGAGGGGTGAGTTGGAGGCGGAGTTCTGAAAGTATTTTGCGGCTGATATGGTCGTAATAGGAAAAGGAAAAGTATTGTACGTCTTTTTTAACGGTGGAAATTTTATTAAGGAGGGGTTGATAAATATTATTAAGAAAATTTCTGGTTAAAAATTGTAAAAGATGTTCTGGGAAGGAGTTGTTAATGCCGAAATTATGAATGAATTCTATTTCGTTGCGGAGGGATAAGTACGAAGAGCAAATATGATAGACACGGTGGATTAAAATTTTGATGCTGTTTATTTTATATGGCGAAGGGGTGTGGCTTAGGTAATTAGTACCTAGGCCTGTGTATGTGGGTTTTCGATATATCTAGGTGCTGAATTTGTTGTTTTGTTTTGTTATTGTTATGTCTAGGAAGGGTAGGGTGTTATTGGATTCGTCTTCTTTGGTGAACTTAATGTTTTTGTGTTGGGAATTAAGATAGTTAAGAAAAAGGGGGGGGGGCGTGGTTGGCATTGTGGAAAAAGAGAAAGGTGTCGTCAACGTATCTTTTATATAGGTGTGGTTTATAATGGGTGGGGCAATGGAGTAGGCAGTTATTTTCATGGTGACTGAGAAAAATGTTCGCCAAAGTCGCACTTAAGGGGGATCCCATAGCTAGTGAGTTGGTTTGATGATAAAGTTGTTGATTAAAAAAGAAATAAGTGTCTGAAGCGGCAAGCGTTAGCAGTTTGGTGAATTCTTGTTTTGTTAAATTAAGGACTGTGTTCAGATTGTTGGCAAATAGGTTGTTAATACAGATGTCGATGGCTTCTTTAATTGGAACGTTGGTGTAGAGGGATACTATGACGAAACTAAATATATGGAGGTTGTTTGAGTTATTTATGGTCAGTATTTCTTTGGCGAATTCGGACGGAATATTCATTTTGGGTTAGGGGGTTAAGGTGGGAATTAGGAATTTTGCTAGTTTGTAATTATGGGTGGTGAAGGCTGAAAGGATGGGTCTAATGAGTAAGGTAGGTTTGTGTATTTTGGGGAGGCCGTAAAGAGTACCTGGGGATGAGCCGGAAGAACGTACTTGGTTGTAAATGCTTTCCGAAATTTTATTATGATCGTATAGTTTTCTGAGGAAACGGTTGATTTTGTCTGACCTCCGCTATAGCTGTTTCCCCTACCTGTCTCGTCCACGTCAACTACTTCACCGCATCTAAATTCATACCCCCCTCCCCCTGCCTCCCATATATCCAATAACTGAACCTTTTCATGCCCTCAGTCCAATACTCCCATCCCAGCGACACTACCCACCCTCTGTCTCGCCGAGATATGTACCACTCTAGGTGCGAATCGGCGGTTAATCAACCGGAAAAAAAATATATATATAAATAAATAAATAAATATATATATATATATATATATATATATATATATATATATATATATATAATATAAAAATATATATATATATATATATATATATATATATATATATATATATATATATATATGAGAGAGAGAGAGAGAGAGAGTTGACAAAAGTAAATAGACACCTTCTGTTTTACTATATTTTTTTATTTGATAAAAAAACTCAATAAATAATAAGAGATTTATTAAATCACTATATTTAGAATCGGTGTTGCTTTCCCCTCTTCATTATGTAAAGGTGACACACGTTCTGGCATTTTGTTGATGAGCTTTGCCATTTGTTCTCGAGGACAATCATCGTCGTGTCTATTTACCTTTTGTCAACTCTCTTTATACTCTATCGGTCCATTTTTTCCTATGAGAAAAGTTTATGAGCCTGTTTGGTCCCATTTTCATCAATTTTATCACTTTTCACGACATACTTTATGGAAATGGTGTTAATTGGAGGCCGTTAATGGCATAAGAAAATATGTAAAGACCATCCGAAGGCGAGGCAACTTAATGGTCAGACAACATCTGCCCTTCTTCTCACCAAACTTTAATACTTTTTAATATTTAATCTTGACACCTTCTTCAAAACAACTTTTATGGAGCTTGTGTTCATATATATATATATATATATATATATATATACACAACACGCATGTGTGTGTGTGTGTGTGAGTGTGTGTGTGTGTGTGTGTGTGTGTGTTTAATGGTAACTAACTAACCTTTCAACAAGTTTATTTGTATTCATACTGATTTCAGTTGGTTGGTGTTCCTACCTTATATTTTGAGTTCGTAAAGTTGATATCTCTTTTCATTCCGTAAATAAGTTTTATAAATATTAAGTTATTCATCAAAGCTACGGATGTCATATTTCTCAAAATAATTTTTAAGACATCCCTTTTGTCCGCGGCTGTACGTGAAAGACTTTACATCAAATACAAGTTTTCAAAAATTATTAAAAATTTTCCTCTGTAATTTCATCAAATTAAATTTCATCAACATCCCTTTTAAGGGTGTTTATATTGATGAAATCATTGAAGATCGAGGGTTCCCTAAACTTGGAGCCTGGGAGCTCGTACCGGGTTGGAGGGCCATGAAAATGTTAGGAATATGGCATAGAATATGATGTATTACGTAGTATTATTTCCTAAATGGGGTCCTCCAAGATCTTAAAAAATAGCTTAGGGATTCCATAAGGAGAAAAAGTTTGGGAATCTCTGATTTAGATTAAAATCTCATCTCTGAATAAATTAAGTTTAATATTTTATCAGTTATTCTTCCGCAAAATACGAAAGGGACGTTAATGTTTTTTTAAATATATATTAAATCAGGCTTCGTAAAAGCTCCTATTATATATATATATTTATATATATGATGAATAAAACCACGAAGGAAAGGAAACACAAAATGGTGCAAGCGCTTTCGTCTAATGACATCCTCAGGAACACTGTTCCTGAGGATGTCATTAGACGAAAGCGCTTGAGCACCATTTTGTGTTTCCTTTCCTTCGTGGTTTTATTCATCATAAATATTTTTCACGTGTTACCTTCGTGAAATAATTTTCATATTTATATATATATATGATGAATAAAACCACGGAGGGAAAACACTTCCAGTGTTCCTGAGGATGTCATTAGACGAAAGCGCTTGAGCACCATTTTGTGTTTCTTTTCCCTTCGTGGTTTTCATCATACATATATATATATATATATATATATATATATATATATATATGAGATGATTTAACTCAGAATGGTCCCCTAAGGTTTTTTCATGATACACACAGACCGTGCATGGAACAAGGAACTCTTCTGGGAAAATTAAATCCACTATAGTCCGAATAAGTAATGGTAAATGACAAACATTATAGTCTTTTCTTTTTCATGATATTAGCCCAACGTGGGCAACGGGTCACTCGCAAAGAGGCCCCAAAACCCCACGTTGGGCTAACATCATGAAAAAGAAAAACTATAATGTTTGTCATTTACCATTACTTATTCGGACTAAAGTGGATTTAATTTTCCCAGAAGAGTTCTTTATTCCATGCACGGTCTATGTGTATCATATATATATATATATATATATATATATATATATATATATATATATATATATATATATATATATATATATAAAATGCTGCGTAAAGACCAAGCAGAAATTACGTCACTTTTGATGAAATCCGTGTTTCATTTCATTTACGATGAAATAATTCCTCACAAATGCCTGAAATTGCTCCACAAATTTTGAAGGTGACGTAACATTAGGTCTCATCAATTTTGTGGTGATATAATTTTGCAGCTAAATTTTGCTTTATGTCTGGTATGGCGGATATGCAGTATATTGAAAAATAGTTAAAATATGTATTTGCCAATTTTCCCTGATATTGCGAATGTGCAATTAATTTATGCGTGATAATACAAACCCCCCTTTGTAAGACTGCGTTATCACGTATGCAATGATTGCATTCAGCAAATTAAATGCGTATACTTGTATTTTTCGTTAATCATTTACATATTCGGCACATTTGAAGAATCAAGACGCAGCTTCAAGTCGAAATATGTACACATACAGTTACTATGGAAACAAGCTTTGATGGTGTTCGAGCGTCAAACATGAACTGTAGCGACGAATGATGTTCTAAACTTGGACAGTTTGGAAATATATGCAGCTATATATATATATGTATATATACAGGGCCGCCGAGAGGGCAGGGAAGCCGGGTTAAATCCCTGGGGCCCGGACCTCTAGGGGGCCCGGAAAGAGGGGGTATAAAATCTAAAAATATTAATAAAGCAATTGATTAAATAACAGAGGAAATATAATTAATGAACATACATTTTATAGAGATTATCAAAGTCAAACTGAAACAGATAAAATATTATCTGCGGTCCACGAATGCCCAAGACCGACTGACAGATCTGGAAACCATCGTAATTGAAAGCCAGTTAGCCCGTACTTTAAATTTCATCAGAATCATTTACCACTTTGCTAGAGAGAAGGCAAAGAAAGCACATTTTTAATTATGAAAATCTTGCAATAAACAATTGTCTTGCCTGCATGGACTGGTACTGCATTTGTAAATTGTATGGTGATAGAATTAATATAATTGATTCGAAAAATAAAATGGTCGTTTTCTTCTGAGTTGTTTATTCATAATGTATGTTTTGAATAGTGACTTGGACATATAATCAGTTTGCTTGTTATGTACACAAAAAACATTCATAATAAAATACTGAGTAAACAGGGTGGCCCATATACCAATCCTTCCCCGCGGCCCTATATATATATATATATATATTGATTACTGAAAAAAATATGACCAATTATTTTTGCATGATTATTTCTCCTTGTATTACATAATATTAAGAGAGAGAGAGAGAGAGAGAGAGAGAGAGAGAGAGAGAGAGAGAGAGAGAGAGAGTTACAAGGAGTTAGAAGGAAAAGAAGTACCTCAAAAGGCCTTGCGGCCCATACCGAGGAGGTACCAATGGCAACGTGTGCCAGGGAAAATTTTCAACACCCTCAAATAGTGTGCAAGATTTGGTCTAACCTTTTCTTGAAGTGATCCACAGAGGAACTGTTCACAACTTCTGAAGGTAACCTGTTCCACGTGTCACAGCTCTTATAGGTAAAGTAATTCCCACAAACACTAGTCTTAAACCGTTTCAAATCCAACTTCCAACCATTGTTGCGAGTTGGGTTATCATTTAAACTAAACATGCTTCTAAAATCGACATCGTTGAACCCGCGTAAGAGCTTGAAAACCTCGACTGCGCAGCCTCCGTGTTTCCAGCGAAAACAAGTTCAGGGTCCGTAAGCGTCGATTGTAGCCCATATGCCTAACGGAAGGGATTAACTTTGTGGCCCTCGCCTGCACTCGCTCCAGCCTCTCAATATCTTTCCTGAGGGTGGGCGACCAGAACTGCACTGCATACTCCAGGTGTGGCCGAACCAGGGAATTGTACAGAGCGAGCACAATCTCCTTATTCCGAAACTGAAATTGCCTCCTGATATAACCCAACAGCTTCTGGGCTTTCTTTTCCACCTCTATTCACTGTTTCGTAAACTTAAGGTCGCTGCTAATTAGCACATCCAAGTCCTTTTCCAACTCAGTCACCTCGATATTACTCCCCAACATCGAGTAGTCCGACTTGGGATTGGCGTAGCCAATGTGGATCACTTTGCATTTACCCAAGTTAAACGGCTTTTGCCATTTTCCGGACCACTCTCCTATCCTACCTAGGTTCGCACGCAGTTTCTCGATCGCTTCGGGCGTCCCAACATTGGCCCCAAGCTTCGTGTCATCAGCGAATTTGGCGATCCGACTGACGATGCCACCGTCGATATCATTTATGTAAATGATAAACAACAGTGGCCCCAAAACGGAACCCTGAGGAACCCCACTAGTGACCGAGGCCCAACCCGAACTAACCCCTTTAAATACAACCCTCTGTCGCCTATTCTTCAGCCAGTTTTCAATCCACCTACCTACTTCCCCACCAATACCCAGCGCGCACACTTTCGCCATTAGCTGGCGGTGAGGTACCTTATCAAAGGCTTTCTCGAAGTGGGAGATAAAGTATATCAATCGCCGTACTCTTATCATACTCACTCAACATGATGTGGAAAAACTCGAGCAAGTTGGTGAGACACGACCTATGCCGTCTAAACCCATGTTGGGAGTCCCCAAGCAGCTTGTAGGAATCCAAATGGTCAACGATCCTATCCGCTATCATCCTCTCTAATAATAATTTACCGACAACTGAAGTGAGACTAATGGGACGATAGTTCCCTGGACTTTCGTGATCCCCTTTCTTAAAGATGGGATTCACGTTGGTTTCCCCTCCAGTTACCAGGCACCTGGCCCGTCTCCAACGATTTGTTGAAGACTGTGGCCAGGTGGGGGGAGAGAGAGAGAGAAAGAGAGAGAGAGAGAGAGAGAGAGAGAGAGAGAGAGAGAGAGAGAGAGAGAGAGAGAGAGAGAGTATACATTTGTATACGTGTATACAATACCAAAGTGCAACATTTGGGTATAATTGACACATGATTTGTAGGAGCTACGGCTGGTCCCCGTTCCCTAAATAGAATTTTGAGTGAAACACAAAGAAAATATTTACCGTCAGAAAAAATGGATGATAGAACTTTAATAAATAATGATACAAACTATTTTAAATTCATATTTCATTCTTCAAAATTTACAGTACTACAGAAAATTACGTTAGGTTAGGTCTGGTAAGGTAGGATCACACATACAATATATATATATATATATGATACTGAGATTCCAATTCTGTGAATAAGGAATGTTGTGTGTGTGTGTGTGTGTGTGTGTGTAATGGTACGCGGTTGGCATCCATGAGGTGGTATTCTTTTACGTGAAATTATCTTCCTAAACATTGTATCCAGATTCGTATTTCAGAAGCATAAATGCGTAAAAATTTATATATTCGTATAATTCAAGGAAATCCCAGAAATTTATGGTTTTTGAAAGCTAAGAAAACATTACACGGTAATGGAGAGTTAAATTACGTTGGCAGAGGAAAAAGAATTGGGATCCGTATCGTCTTTTTATTCGTTAGCAACAATGTAAGTTGTGGAAGTATTTAAAAAGCAACAATAAATTTCTCTCTCTCTCTCTCTCTCTCTCTCTCTTCTCTCTCTCTCTCTCTCTCTCTCTCTCTCTCTCTCCTGTTTATTAAAAAAACTAGTATTTATAATTAATATTTTCTTTCACATCTTCCATCATGAAATTATCATTTAGATCGACCCCACGAAAATTACTGTAATTGATGAAGTTCCCGAAAGTGAATGATTGATTGAGGAAATCATTCAATCAAATGAACGGTTTGTGGGGACGGACAGCGAACAACTTAAAAGTTTTATAGGTCTACAAGCAAAGCATTCTGTGCGAATCAAATCCAATTCATTCATCCGATCAGACAACTCCAAATACAATCCTTTTCAGGATTTCGGTGAAACCTTTGCTGTTGTGCTAGACATATCAAAGGCTTTTGAGAGAGTTTGACACAAATCTTTAATTTCCAAACTGCCCTTCTTAGGTTTCTATACTTCTATCTGTGACTTCATCTCTGATTTCCTTTCTGGTCGATTATAGATGGCCTTTGTTCCTCTCCAAAAGCTATTAAAAGTAGTCACTCTATGCTTCGCTTGGGACGACTATGATGCACCTGACCTCTGATCTTTCTACTATCTCTGATTGGGGCAGAGAGAACCATTGGCTTTCAATCCTTCAAAAACTCAGTTCTTTCATCTGTCTACTCGTCACAATCTTCCACACGACTATCCCCTTACCTTCAACAACACACAACTCAATCCTTCCTCTTCTCTTAACATTTTTGGTGTTGTTTCCTTTTCTAGTGATCTTTCTTGGAAAGCTCATATATAATCTCTTTCTAAAATAGCTTCTAAAAGGTTAGGTGTGCTGTACCGGCTCCGCAATTTCTTCACTCCCACTCATTTGTTATCTCTGTACAGGGGTCTTGTCCGACCCTGTGTGGAGTATGCTTCTCATGTGGAGGTGGTTCAACCTATACAGCTATACTTGACATAGTGGAATCAAAAGCTTTTCGTCTGATCAATTCCTCGCCTCTTACTGACTGTCTTCAATCTCTCTATCTTCGTCGCAGTGTTGCCTCACTCCCTCTTTACTGTCGCTATTATAACGGACACTGCTCTTCTGAACTTTCTAACTGCATGCCTCCTCCTTTAAGGAGAGCATGCAGTACCAGATTTTTTACACATTCTCATTCATTTTCTGTCCAACTCTTTAATATAAAAGTTAATCGGTATTTTCAATCTTTCATCTACTCAACTAATCACCACGGCAAAAATCTTCCTCAGTCCATCTTTTCCCTTGTCTATGACCTTCAATCTTTCAGATACAGAGTGTCCAGGCATCTCGAAAACCTTGGACCTTGATTTTGGCTATCTTCTTTCTCTATGGGCGTGGGGGTCGTTTTGGCGGGCATTCGCCTTCGGCCTATCCTTCCTGCATAAAAAAATAAACAATGGCAGTCACACTAGAGGAAATATGTCTTTTAAATAAAAATATAATCCCTTGTTGAAACAACGATTTAGAGAGAAAGATACACGCTTATATATATATATATATATATATATCAAAGGTACATTTCACTGGTCCTTTTTACTGTCCCACTTGTTATTTCATATTTAAAAATAGAGTTAAAGGTGAAAGAAAGCTTGATGCTGTAAAACAGCATTTTATGCTTTGTTTGTCACCTACAAGGAGGAGATTGTAGACAAGGAGGGGATTGTTACAAGGAGATTATTATAAGGAGGAGATTGTTACAAGGAGATTATTACAAGGAGGCGATTGGTACAAGGAGATTATTACAAGGAGGAGATTGTTACAAGGAGGAGATTGTCGCAAGGAGAAGATTGTAGACACCACTCGACCAGGGAAGTACTCCGTGGTGGACGTTACTCAGGAGACAGGGAAAGCTGGAACTCCTGTTTCTCCTATTACCGTCCTCTTTAACTGATCTTTTTCTGTGTCTCGTCTACCCTGTAAGCAGTCCAGTATGCTCTCCAACACACACTTCTCCCTCTATTCTTCCTTACACATACACGCATGTTACACACTACACAATCTTTTCAATATTTACAAAAAAAAAAAAATTAGCATCGTGAGCCTCGGAGACCTTGAGCTTGGTTCTCTCTTATAAAGGTGAACATTTTTGCGGGCACCTGAACTTGGCCTCTCTCTCTCTCTCTCTCCATATATATATATATATATATATAATATATATATATATATATATATATACACAGGGCCATTCAAAAAAAGACGCAACAGTTTAAATTGCTTATATTTCGCAATATGTTAACGTACAGGAATGATTTTGTATTAGTTACAGCGTACACCTGGGAGTTTTGTTACCGCTTAGGCCTAGTGGCTAAGGCGCTAGGCGAACGACTCTTGTAGCCTTAAATGAATATTTTGACGATCGCGTCATCTCGAATCGCTTCCTGAACGTTTTGACTGTGGATGGTCTTGGCCACCATTCTCCGGATCTAACCCATGTGATTATTTTTATGAGGATAGCTGAAAGATAATGTTTACAGAAACAATCCTCTCACAATTAGTGAGCTGCAAGAGGAAATTTCATCTGTTGTCAGCACAATCACTCATGACGTTCTACGCACAGTACTTGCCAACTTTCAACGTCTACTGCAAATGGTTTTGGATGCCGGTAGTTCACACGTTGAACATGTTTTTCATTAAATAAAAAACTCCCAATTGTACGCTGTAAACTAATACAGAAATCACTCCTGTATGTTAACAATATTACGAAATATAAGCAATTTAAACCGTTGCGTCTTTTTTGAATGGCTCTGTATATACAGTATATGTTCCAAAAATATCCCTATTTTTATTTGGCTGTTATTTTATAATGGATTACATTGTACAGTTTATTCTTGTGGTTTCTTCTGCAGAAAGGTAACAGATTGAAGTTTTTATTCCATATATACCTTACATTTCTAATCTTTTACTACTTAATGACCAGAAAATATTGTATATTAAACCCGTTCTTTCACAATTTCACACTTAAATCAATAACTTTTTCTAATTTCGTAGAAATTAAAAAAGACGATACCGCTACCAATAGACGGCCTACCAATAGAAAGCCTTACTATGCTATAGTCTTTAAGGAAAGCCAAGTCTTCAGCTGGATGGAAACCTCCACACGCACGCCGCTTGTGTAACTCGCGACCTTTTAAGGAAGCCTTTTTCTGGACGACTAATCTCCCTTCATGAGCCAGTGAAATGGCTCCAATACTCACCTGACCTCACACCCACTGACTTTTTCTGTGGGGGTTACATAAAAGACGATCTATTCCACCAAGCCTAAAACACTTAAAGACCTAAAAACCAAAGTCTGTGACGTAATGAGCAACATCCCAACTGAGCTATTTCCAAAACATTATGTAAAACATTTATGTAACGCTCAAATATTGTGATCGAAAAAAAAATATGGCGATTACACTGAACATGATGTTCAATAAACTCTTATGTTTTACATATATATTGCGTTTGTCTTTGTATCTAGATTACATCTTTTTACTTAAAATATTTATTTAGAAATAGGGAAATTTTGGGGGTAACACCTTATATATATATATATATATATAAATAATTAAGAGCGCAATCTTTTCATAATGGGTTTTATTTGCGTGTGTGATAAAAGAAAAACTAATTTTGAAAATTTTCACGAAGATGTAAAAAAATAAGAGAAGAAGAAAAAGAAGAAGAAGCCGAAAAATGTAATAAAATAAAATAGAATGTTTTCGCTTCAACGAATACAAAGCAATGTTTAATTAATTGAATAAATTTACACGTATTTCCTTAAGAAAAAATCTCTATTTGCGACTTATTTTTCTTTCTTCTCTTCTTCTTCTTCTTTTTCTCCTTCTTCTTCTTTCTTCTTCTTTCCTCGTATTTTTCTTTTAATGTTTAATAAATAAAATGGTAAAATTAGCCCCGCCCTTCCATTGCGGTTATCGCCCGCCCAGTATGTATTGTAAGGCCACAAAGCGTTTGGATTAAAATTCTAAAAGATTCAATGACTTATAAACAGAATTCGTTTTATGTCTCGATGAGAATTTATTCCCCACTTTTTGAGAACGTCTATTTGCCCGTCCATAACTTTTCCGTAAAGAATTTTCTTTCAAATTAATTAAGCAATAATTCAGGCGCCTAAGCAAAGAAAGGGGAACTTTTCTTACGAACGAGAGAGAGAGAGAGAGAGAGAGAGAGAGAGAGAGAGAGAGAGAGAGAGAGAGAGAGAGAGAGAGAGAGAGAGAGAGAGAGAGACATAAACAGGAAACAAACAAACAAACAAACAGAAAGATAAAAATGGAGAGAAAAACTAACAGAATTTAGAGACAGTAACAAGAGACAGTAAAATAAGGAGCAAAATGTCTCATAAGAAGAAAGTCGGAAAGGGTATTCGCGAAGCCTTTGCCCTGAACGAGCTGAAAATTAGAGAAATAAATTTGGGTATTTTTTAAACTTTAATACAAGGAAATTGGAGAGAAATTTCCATAATCAGTAAAGAAAATATTAACATTTAATGTAATTTTTATTTCTGCGAACTTATTTCCTCATCTTAGCATCATGTTTACTTGTCAGTTTTAAAAAATAATTCGTTTTTACTTTATAAAATTAAATAAATGTAAATAAGGCTATTTCACGACTAGTTATTAATACTGAAACAAATCATAGTAAAAATTCTTCAAATAAGAAATCAGATTTCAGAGAAGCGTTTATTGTTATGGAAACTTTTCCTATAAAACTTGAAAATGAGAAACGAATCTGTTCCACTTCGGCATTATTAGTGACCTAACTGAGCATTAAGAGGAACCAAATTTATCCGCATTAATAAGCTACCGAAGCCTGGTTGGATCTACTTTAAATAACCTAAATCGAAGCGAACCTATTTGATGATTTAATATTGCATGCCCTAATTTGGTTCTGAAATTTTCAGTGATCCAAAAGCTTTAAGCCATTAACTATAACAGAAGCGAAATGACAGAAGAATTTTTAAACCTCTCTGATGACGTATTATGACCTAATTTAGTTCTGAATTTCACAGTGACTCAAAAGACACTAGCTATTAACTGTGGCAGAAATGGTGGAATTATAAAACAGGAATCGGGATGAATTTATTCCAAAGTAATTTCACTGGAAATTTCCAATTTCAGATTTCTTAAAAATTCAGACGAAAAATGAAATGAAAATGGCAAAATAATGTCTCCATATTTAACTCCGTAATTTGTATCCATATGATCCGATGATTTGAAGAGCTTTCGTAAAGATTGAAAATATATGATGAAGCGCTTAGTGTAACTGATAACATCCCTCTGCTCATATTTTCTACTCGTGTATAATTAAATTTTATTAATACGCTAAATATAAGGAAATTATAATCATTATTATGTTCAGACTATTTCGAAGTGCGATAACATTATCAAGGCCAATTCCATAATAAAAGAATAAAGTGGTATGTATGCTCGCCTTGAAGAGTGCAATGCTGATAACGAAAACAATTAACTCCGTTCTCAACAATAAAGTTGGTCATGTTGATAAGATGAATAAACTTCCGAATGTTAATTATAAGTATTCCATTAATGCTTCTTAAACGACTTTTAATAGAGAGTTTAAAGCCTTTTTATAAAGATTAGGCGGAAGTTATGGAAAGGTTTAAAGCCTATTTGCATGATATAACGCGTTTTCATGGACTGCCAAAAGTCATTTATAATGTGAGTGGTTGGTTTCCACGTCTAACTTTTCCTTGCAAGCTGTTCTTCGCGTGGTTGGTTGTCTAAATATTTGGGAACGAAGGCACAAAATTATATTAAAGTGAAAAAAGATTTTATTATTAAAATAGGGGTTCACTCGTGAAAAAAGGTATTAACAAAGAAAATAAGCGGCAGGTGAAACATTTATTTCTTGGAAGGACATCTACCCATCATTTCTGTCAGCAAAGACACTGACGATGCTATGTTAAAATAATTTTACTGTTTGGAATGCGTTGATATTTGTAATGATGGGATTTTGGTAGATTGAAAAACAATCACACACACACACACACATATATATATACAGGGTGGCGCAAAAGCCGCGAAACAGGAATTTTCCGTGTTGATTGTAATTTTTTTTTTTTTTCTTTTAGGTAGTGGCTGTGAAATTAACAATAGACGAGAGGGTGAGCAAAATGGCCGACAGCATTATCACTCATTTTGAAAATTGGCCAAAATACCGGCCTGTTTGCAAAGTGGCCTGGCATTTAATGCCATTATGTAAAAAGGCCGGGTTTTTGGCCCTTTCGCAAAAAGGCCGTACACACACACACACACACATATATATATATATATAATATATATAAATATATATATATATATATATATAAAGTAAGTATAGACTGAAAAAATAAGAGGCATTACTTTCGTACCGACCCTTGTATATATATATATATGTTACTGGTCAAATGAATTAAAGTACGTCAGAATTTAATAAAAATATTACTTTGATTAAAACAATATTTCTAGAGAAATGTCACGTTTATTAAAATATAAGATTGTACGAGACGATTATACATATAATGAAAATTTTTTCAAATCCTCTCTTCGCCTTAATAACTGCAGAACATTTTTCTGACACCGAAAACACAAGTTTTTGAAAATAATCTTTAGGAATTCCATTGCAATCCTTTGCACAATATTCCATTACGTTTCTGGATTTCTGTTTTTGTGTTTTTTTCCTGAGCTACATTTCTTTACAGATACTTCTGTAAGTTCTCGATGGGATTAATATCAGGGTTTTGTGTGGAGGCCATTCCATAACTTTTATTTTTTCAGCAGCGTCCTTTCCTCGCCAGATGGTTCTTGTTTATTATGAGTGGGTGTTTTGGGTCATTATCATGCATAAATTCAGGGTTTTTTGTCCAATTAGGTAACGTGTATTGGCTAGGGCATGTCTCACCAGGATATTATGATACTGGTCTGCTTTCATTATTCCATCAATTGAGGGACGAAAAGGGAAAGTCTGCTACATGCAGTTTCAGGGATATTTTCGGAATATTTCGGACAAATGCTGTTAAATACCACGTGAAGAATTTACAAACATTTCTCATCGGCGCTGTTGCACATGAAGTCTGATACGTACACTTCTTAGTTTTCAACCTACAAACCCGTGAAGTCTTCAGGTGGCGTTCGACAGACTTATTCGAATTTAAAGGTTTCATGCATGTAGCAGACTTTCCCTTTTCGTTCTTCAATTTTTCACAGTATCGCCCGATCCATTAGCAAAGAAACATACTTATATTATTATAGATCCATCTCCATGTTCAACGGCGCTCGCAACACACTTCTTCTGAACTTCCCATGGCTACGTCTTCTTAAAAACATTCTCCAGGAATTGTCAAAAAGCATATTAGGAAAGGTCTCTTAAAGGCGAATTAGTAGCTGTAAAGCCTAGTCTAAATGAAGCCTATATTTTTTTATGAAACTAATATATATATATACACACATATACACACACAGTATATATATATATATATATATATATATATATATGGAGACCAGACAACAATTCACTCATTCACCAGATCCCGCAAATGAGGCGGGATGCTGCAGAGGGGTCGACCGCAGGTCGATCTTAAACCTTCGTTCGAATTCACATAAAGTATAAGTATCGTGTGTGTGTATATGTATATATATATATATATATATATACTGTATATATAAGTATAAGCGATGACTAACATAAACACCAAACGTTACAGGAGACAAATAATAGAGAAGTAAAAATGGTTTAAAAAACTGGTTTAGATTGCTAAAATCCTCCTTTGTAATTTACGTTTCTATAGTTAATGAAGAAATCAATGTCTAGTTCTTTTTGCATTTCTGTTTAGCATTTCGTATCTGCAAAGAAAAAAGGTCAAACAAGGTCAAATAACTCCAAATATTATTATCTATTTATTACTTACAGATAAACCAAACTTACAAGAAGGACCCAAAAGAAATTTTAGTAAAGGCATTTATTGATAATGAGATTATTTTATTGTTGTATTTTTGTTGGTCCTAAAAAATAAAAATGATTAGATGTGATTTTATTTAGTTATAAACTTCACATATCAAAGAATCTGTTCATTCATTCCTCGTAAAGATAAATCAGATAATTTTTGCCTAAGTTAATTATAATCTAATTTAAAAACGGATTCTGTTCTTGATGAATTGCCGACGTGTTCATTTATTCTCGTTTTATACTGGCGTATACAGCTGCGCATGCAAACAGTATTAGGATCGTAACTTGAATACTAATTGGTATTATTATCAAAAGCCTCTGTTGCTTTTCTCTCTGTATTGCAAATACGAATCGAAGGTGCCATTATTTTTTAAATCCAGAGCTTAATTTTAAGAGTTCAGTGTTTATTTCTTTTTTTATGTACAGTCGACTACAAAAGCACCTCCCATATTTCATTTAAAGCTAAACCCAACTCTGGATGATTCTTAATTGCTCTTACCGAACCTGACTTAAAATCGTTCATGATGACTAATTTCTGTACAGAAATTAGTTATTTCTACATGAATATCGTACATGGTTTGATAGGTTATGGCCAACCACATTTTGTAAGAAATATTAACACTTAGTAATTTTTATCCATGTATTATCGTTAATATTTAACCTGAATATATGTATAATTTATATAACTCCTGTATGTGGGTTGTGTGTACTATAGTGTATCGCCCTCGTCCTCGTCACTAGAGGCAAATGTCGAAGCAACAGACGTAGCTGGAAACGCGTTTGACTGCAAAATGTTGAAGGAGACCTTGAGAGGGCTAAAACCTCTTTCAAGATAGCTTCGGCATGAAAACAACAAAGGAATGAAGTGTCGTGCCTGTATGCTTTGTTTAGTTCTGTGACGCGGTACTCGGGTATTGAGCAGAAATTCAATAATATGCTTGGAAACAATAACAATAACACAATAACACAACAATAACACAAGGTTAAATTTAACTATTATATTCAGTCTTGCAATAAATGACTTCAAAGTGTTCATCTAAGGAAATACAGGGCGTGTCTAAAGTCGCGCAACACTATGTATATAAAATTACATATACAGGGTGTTTCAGGTCGACCCTAGAAATACCAAATACCAAATACCAAATACAAACTTCTTTGTCGGCAGCATTTTCCCACGTCTAAGTGGGGTCGCTGTTCCTAATCCGCCTTCGTCACTCATTTCTGTCCAACGCCACATCTGCCGCCAGATTTCGCTCCTTCATATCACCCTCCACACACTCTCTCTATCTCATCCTCGGCCTTCTCCTTCTCCTTCTTCCAGGTGGTTCCATCTCCATAACTCGTCGCCCAACATATTCCTCCTCTCTCCGCATGACATGTCCAAACCATCTAAGCCTTCTCTCTCGAGCTTTCTTTGACACCTCTCTTACTTTCGTCGTTCCACGAATAAATTGATTTCTAATTTTATCTCTTCTCGTAACCCCACACATCCATCTCAACATCCTCATTTCTGCTACATCCATCCTTTTCCCTAGATTCTTCCTCATAGGTCACGTTTCCGCACCATACAACATTGCAGGCCTCACTACCGCCTTGAATACCTTCCCTTTCAATTTAATTTATATTCTTTTATCACACAGTACCAGACGCCTTCCTCCAATTATTCCATCCTGATTGTACTCTATTATTCACTTCCCTTACCAGCTCTCCACCACACAATCCCAAATATTTAAAACTTTCCACCTTCTTCACCACCTCATCTTGGAGTCGCACCTCATCTCTCTGCCCCTGTCCCGCATTGTACTTCATGTACTCTGTCTTCGCCCTACTAATCTTCAAACATAGGTTTTCCAGTGCTGTCCTCCACCTTTCCAGCTTCCTCTCCACCTCCTCTCTGCTCTCTGCACACAAAACCACAAATACCAAATACAATCTACAAATTCCGCCAAGTTCCATATTTGCAGGTCGACCTGAAACACGCGGTATATAGTGGGTTGCCCGACTCTAGAAACACCCATATTGTGGATGGAGAGGTGTATATAAAAATCTTACAACAAGGCGTTGAAAGAAGAGTATCTATCATAATTTACCAGATTTATTCATCAAAATAATACTTACAAAATTGCTTTTCCCAGATTTTGCCTATAATGTCCATCAACCTAACAAAGTTCTCAAGGTTATTTTATTATAGTCGAATGTTTACGAGTGAAATGATAACCTAATAATGTTATGTTAATGTTGAATAAAATTTAAAATGTGAATATAAAAAATTAACGTAAAGTTTTAATTTTTTTTTTTTTTTAAAGTTTTTTATCTAAAAATTTGATCTGAGCTGTTAATACTTTTGAGATAAAAACTGGTCTCATTCGCGATTGCGGGATAAGAAAGATGTTTACAATTTTAAATAACCGAAAGTAATAAATGAGTAATAAATGAGGTCATAAGATAAGAGAATAAATAAATAGAGAAAATGGATCATTCATCATATAAGTAATAACCACATATTATCGTATAATATAATATATAAATAATAGATAATATTGTTTTATAATTATTACATATATTGCAAATAAATTTAAAAAAAATAATATATATATATATATATGTGTGTGTGTGTGTGTGTTACAGTCAATATGTAAAATTAGGCAATTTATAAATTGACTGAAATTCAGGCAATGTGTCAAATTGGTGATATACACAAAACCTAACCTAACCTAACCTAACCTTTTTGGTAATGCTGTATAATATGCATGCCCACTGGTATTTCCCAATATGTTGCCTAAAACTGCATGGCTAGGTTAGGTTTAATTACGCACTAAGTAAATCGAGCATTTGACACATTGCCTAAAATTCAGTCAAGTTATAAATTGCCTAATTTTAGACATTGACCGCAATATATGTATATATATATATATAATATATATATATATATATATATATATATATATATATATATATACACACACACACACAGGGGTTAGACAGAATAATGGCAACGCATTTCGGTGCTGTATTTCTATCATAATGGCGTTATGTATTTTATGAATTAATATGTAACTGAATATAATATTGAGAACATCTTCTATTTTAATATGTTCATATTGGTTTTTCATGCTCTTTTAAAATAAATAAAATTATAGCGCTTGGAAAGGATGTTACTGCCTGTGAAAGGTAGTAGGAGGCCCTTTTGGTTAGTGTTTCAGTAATAAAAGTAACATAATTGCTCCTGTATCTCGAGGAACAGTCCTCAAGGTTATGAATACATGCAAAACCAATAAAAAAAGAACACCAAATAAGGAATATAGTGAGCGTAAAGCAACACTGACAGAATGCGACAGAAGAACCTTATATGATAATTATGAGCTGTGAAGAATCAATCAAAGACTGTTGCATCAAAACTTTTTTGTTCAAAATTTGACGATAGTCCGCAAAGACCAGTGTCAGTCATAACTATTTTATGGGAACTGTAGTAAAGCCTATTTTAACACCAACCAGTACCAAAGTTCTAATGAATTTCGAGTTGAGGAGAATAAGGGGAACACCAACCAAACGGGCTCCTACTATCACGCCTCTTTCACAGTCAGTAACATTTTTTCCAAGCGCCATATTTTTATTTATTTTAAAAGAACATGAAAAATCAATATGAACATATTAAAATAGAAGATGTTCTCAATATTATATGCAGTTACATATTAATTTAATAAAGTACATAACGCCATTAATGATATCAGAAAATACAGCACCGAAAATGCGAGTGTTTCCATTATTCTGTCTAACCCCTCTGTGTGTGTGTGTGTGTGTGTGTGTGTATATATATATATATATATATATATACTGTATTGCATTACGTTAAAGTATACTGTAATGTGTTACGTTATAATATGATATATTGAATCATATTAAAAAGAAAGACGTAGCTTTCAGTAAAAAATTTTTAACTCTTAAAAATATGAGTTATATGAATTTATATCACGCGGATATCAGCGCCTATCAGAAACATATAATGATGATAACTTATTACTGTCTATAGATGATTGTACGTCATAAATACGCTTTATACACGATAGATAACACTCAGTAAATATAGAATACTAAATTCTATTTAATAAATTCGTACTAAAATTAAGGTCAGAATTAAACCAATTAAGATAATTTTTGGAATTCAATGGTTTTGGTTCACGGTTGAGTTATATTGAGCAAATGACCGGCGAGTGATTGTACATTAATTACATGAGTACGTTTGTACTCATGTAATTAATGTACATAAGTACAGTAGTACGTTTGTACTCCAATTTCTTACGTTTCGATTATAAATTACATTATTCGATATTCTAGACATAAACGCGCGCGCGAGCACACACACAACACACACACACATACACACACACACACACACACACACACATTCAGTTGTAGTTACTGTATAATACCGCGATATTTTTAGTTATGGATGACGCGTTTAACTTAATCTAAGGACCCTAATTAACTTAACTTAATTTAACCTAACATCACCTTCATTATATCTATTTTTTCGTAATACAGTATATAATAATTTTCCCTGAAAAAAGTTTGAAACTATGGCGACACTACTAATGTCGCTCTACGCACGTTCGTTTCGTGGTTTCGTAAGGTACCCAAGAACACACACACACACACCATATATATATATATATATATATATATATATATATTAGTGGTGTAGCAGTTGTCCGTAACCACAACGGCAATTGCGGAGCAACCGCACATATTTCCAGCTCCGCAACCGCAACTGCATTTGTTAGTGCAGTTATTGCGGTTGTTTGAGGATATCTTCTTACTAGGGCAACCAAATGCTATAAATGCTAGTGTAATGGCTATAAATGCTATAAACGTCGGCAAATGCTGTTCCTGTCATGCCTCGTGCCTTCACATAAGGGTGCAAAAAAGTAAAAGTTTGCTACGCCCTAATTGTGACATGTCTAGAATTGTTACTTGGACTGGATGGATAAAGTCATTATGTAGTAACTTACATTTATCAACGCTAGGTGGCTAGAAAAGCATTAGGTACTTTCCTGTTATCCCGGACCCCAGACTTTTTACCAGTTGCCAGACTTCAATTTGACACAGAATATTTTCGTTAAAACTAACGAAAATATCACGACTTAACCTAACCAATTATGAAGGGCGTACATTTTCCTAACCGGGCATTCAATTAACCTAATTAGTTGGTAGGGTTAGGTTAAGTCGTGATATTTTCGTTAGTTTAACGAAAATATTCTGTGTCAAAATTGAAGTCTGGCAATTGGCAAAAAGTTTGAGGTCCGGGATAACAGGAAAGTACCATGCATTATTTTAATTATATTTAATAAAGCAATGATGATGTATAATTACTGTTGATAAAAAAAGATAGAAAACATTCAATATTTTTATTAGAAATTAGGCAACTTTCACTACTAAGTTACAAACTAAACTAAAGCACCAGCTTCAGTATCTGTCCAGACACGAGTGAGGGTGGTTGTGTTGCGCTAGCTTTCCGTCGCTACCTTTGTAACGTTACGTGCTTCAACCCATTAGTAAAGTGTTAGACTGATGCAACCATCACGGAGTGATCTACGAGTGCAGTGTGGAAGTACTTCTCGAGAGTGTCAAACGATGTAGGGAAGTGTGTCATATGTAATAAGAACTATTCACGAAAGGGAAGGAATACCACTAATTTAAAAAAACTATCTGCGTTCAATGCACAAGAAGGAATATAATGAAGTGATATCTAGTGAAAATGAAGCTAATGAACAGTCAAAGAAGAAAAAGGAATCAAAAGTGTCTCTTCTTACACCCCTACAGGAAATGAAGTGTGTAGTGAAAGAAAAGAATCAGACGATTGAAAGTTGCTTCAAACAGTAAAAATTTGGGATGCGAATCGTTCCAAGTCAAAATCACTGGACTATCGCATAGCCGAAATGATAATAATGGATGACTTGCCATTCAGCCACGTTGAGGACTTAGGTTTCATGAGACTCATGGCTGAAACAGCTCCACAGTATAAAGTGAAACAGCGTCAGTTCTACACTGATCTTGTGTGCAACGATATCTATGACTTTGTTCCAAAGAAAGTTGAAAATTCTTGAGCCTCTAAAAGATTCGAAAGTATTATTGACAACGGATGCATGATCAGACATGTCTGCTAGAGTGTCTTTACTCTCTTTGACATGACATGCAGTGAATCAAGACTTCAAGAGAACCAATTTGGTGCTCAGCGTAATGCCACTTGAAGTTGAAGGAACCACTGAGTCTATATAGCGCTGCTAACTCCAAAATGCAACAACTCACTAACGTCGACTTCACTCTCTTGTCAAACTGTATGACTGTGCTGGACCCATTCGATGATATCACAAAAAGATTGAGTAGTTCCACCTCTTCCACATCTGGGGTTATTCCCCTCGTCGTTTCCTTGAAAAATGTGCTGCAACCTTGAAGTGGTGATTCTGAAACTGATCGTGGAATAAAAACAATGAAGGAGATAATGCGCACAGAGCTACCAAGATTTCATGGCCTAGAAGCAAATGACATGTATTCTTTGGCTACTTATTTGGATCCATGGTACAAAGCAAAATATTTTCCGCTTCACAAGTCACAAAAGGTGTTCAGGAAAAATTGGGATATCTTTTTGATGAAGTAGACAAGACTCAAACATCATCGGACTCGGAGACAGCCAGTGAACCACCGACAAAGAAACCACTGATTGACTTAGGCCAGGTATCAGCTTCTACGAGTAAATCAATAACAATAATGGACTCAATGAGTGCTCTATTGGCTTTCAGTAGTGATGACGAGACCGAAACTGAGTCAAGCAGAGACTCGCAAAAAATGATCGAGAAATATCACAAAGAGAAAAGGATCGGACAAAATGATGATGCTTTGGCTTGGTGGAGGTCAAATCAAAAGAAATACAAAAATTTGAACAAACTGGATCGGACATACCTTGGATGTCCTCCCTCAAGTGTTCCTAATGAACAATTATTTAGTGCAGCAGGGATCATCTACGATGAAAAAAGGAATAGGATGAAGGGGGACAAAGCTGGAAAATTTTTATTTTTGAAATACAGTCTCCCAGCAATTCAATTTAAATATAAGGATTAAATAGTATATATATATATATATATATATATTATAATTATATACACCACTTTCGAATGGGCGATGGTTGGGGAAAGTGGCTGGTGGGATGCAAAGTGCGTTGGGTCCTCGTCCCGCATCCTGGAAACACACTTTTTACAATTTAGATTATAGTCATTATATATATATATACACACACACACACACTGTAGATGGAGAGAGGGAGACATAATCTTAGTAATAATAAAGTCTAAGGACTCTTCTACCCATATTTCATTTACAAATTTGTGTACGTGATCTTTGTTGTTCTTTTTCACCATTGAAACGTTTATTTACTTTGTGTACACGAAATAAATTAAAAAACTGCAAAGTTATAGTCATCATTGTTACTTCTACAATTGTATCTAACAATTCACAAGCTAAAAATATACCTTTCACATTATGTAATTCTTAGTTAGTAAACTATTGTTGAACTGCAGTTTGCCTTGCAGCTACAATTAAGAGGGAGAAAACACGCTTGAATTATATACCCAGAGGCGTACTTAGCATTTTGCCGCCCCAAGGCATGGAAATTATCACTACAGTGTCTTATAGTTGTGCCATTTGATATCGCTAGTTTGCTATTAGAGACTGTTGTTCGTTTTAATTTTAAAATTTATTTGGAAATCCATTTAATTTGTTAGTGCTTATAAGTTATTTATTTTCTATTTTTATTTTCTTTGCCTTATTTAGGTTGAAATACGACAAAATTTGCAGCCCTATACGTAAATCTGCCTATACGTACAGTAAATCTGCCTATACGTAAATCTCTGCCTATACGTAAATCTACCTATATGTAAATCTCTGCCTATACGTAAATCTGCCTATACGTAAATCTCTGCCTATACGTAAATCTTCCTACGTATATACCCCTTTTTGGAAAAAAGTTCGTCTAGAAACATTAAATTTCTTTGGAATCTGTAAAAAATTACTAACCGAAATAATTTAGTTTTGTTTTGGAAGTTTATTACTGTTCCCAGAAATGAAAAAATTATGCAAAGAAAAACAGAGAATTACCAATTATTATTTTTTTATGCTTTTTAAAAATATTGTGTTCCTTCAAATTGAAAGTGAGCGCTACACTACATATAAAACAATGTTTCATGCCGCGTTACTATAGCAAGGCTTCATTTATCAACATATAAATGATAGCCTTCTTCTCATTTACATGCAACGCAAAATGGCTTTCTGAAGACATCATATTTTATGACCTTTTATTCTCAATTTTAGAAACTAACTCATGCAGGTAAAAATATAAAATTATTTATGTAAAAAATTTAAAAAAATGTGTATTTTATATATTTTTTAAAATAAAAACGTTAAAAAAAACAAGGAAAATAAATATTTATTATTCGCTTTCGTCTTTTGAAAATTTATCTCCACTCAAATATACTTATTTGCATTTCTTTTGCATAAATGTATTATTTATTGCTTAGTTCATTCCCCATTTTTTTTCTTCCTTTTCATTATTTTGGAAAACATCCTCAGAGCATACGTTTTCGAGCTTACTTACGTAGATCGGCTTAGAGTCGCGTAATTTTTTAACATTTTTTAACATTTACGTAAGTTATCCGCAAAAAAATGTACAGAACCCTGTAGAACCAAAGGATTAACAGCCTCAATCAGAGAAAATAGAGAATACAACTCTCATTAATGTTTACAAAATGTCAGAGAGTTTTAAAATATGTATTTTTCAACCATATTTATAGAGCGGTTGCGTTCTATTCTTTTTTTA
Organism: Bathynomus jamesi; assembly: GCA_023014485.1. Lineage (NCBI taxonomy): Eukaryota > Metazoa > Arthropoda > Malacostraca > Isopoda > Cirolanidae > Bathynomus > Bathynomus jamesi. The sequence goes on from JAJOZX010000972.1 coordinate 751,280, forward strand.
CAAATGATAAATTCATGTTAAGACGGAATAACAATAGCTATTTCTTTCCCTAGAAAGAAGATAGGAAGCACAAAAGTGTGTTTATGTTAAGTAAACAAAGACACGAATATTTTTAGTCATATTAAATAATGTTTTAAATAAATGAAACCATTTTGTTTTTGTTTTTAAGTTATTAATTGTAATTCGATTATTTTTTTATCATCATTCGTCACTGATTATTTATCTCTCACATTAAAGGATATCATAGCAAATTGGATTTAACCTTTTAACGCCCAGAGTTTTTGTAGGGTTAAGTCTGAATGCGTGTATTTAAAACTGTACGTATTCGACACAGGCGTTGATAAAAGATTAACCTACTCAGATATTACCGAATTTTACTCTTTAGTGAACAAGAACCTCTTTAGATTAACGATGAAAAACTTACGTACACTCATCACTGGCGTTCTACGATTGCAAACTAACTTTTACTTCTTCAGCGGCTACTTAACTTTTGTTAAGCGACACAGGCGTCGATAGAAGATTAACCTACTCAGATATTACCGAATTTTACTCTTTAGTGAACAAGAACCTCTTTAGATTAACGATGAAAAACTTACGTACACTCATCACTGGCCTTCTACGATTGCAAACTAACTTTTACTTCTTCAGCGGCTACTTAACTTTTGTTAAAAACGTCTGATTTTAGTTTATTTTTAGATCTTTCAGAACACATAGATCAGTGGTTGGGGAACAGGGGTAAATTACCCAAATGGGGTAAATTTAAAACTTTTGGAGGTAATGCGTGCGGTATGAGAGACACTTTGTGCTGATATTTTTTTTGTATATTTTTATTTTATTTTGTTACATAAATGTGGCGCTATTCTAAATTTTAGAATATTACGAATTTACGTCCTGATTACGTCCTCAAATATATTTTGGAGTAATACCCAAAAAAGTTCGCCGACCACTGACATAGATCATCGTCTTTAGGCTATTAAATTCTTTTTAAGCGTTTCTCATGTTTTAGTTTCTTCGTGTTTCTTGTTAAATTTTTATTAATATATCTATCTATCTATCTCTCTATCTATCTATCTATCTATCTTTTCAATGCAAAATATATATATATATATATATATATATATATATATATATATATGTATATATATATATATATATATATATATATATATATATATATATATATATATATATATAATATATATATATATATATATATATATATATATATATATTTGCATTGAAAATCATAGTTCCTATGTTTCCAGACTTTTGACTCACCCTGTATATATTATATATATATATATATATATATAATATATATATATATATATATATATATATATATATACACTCTTTTAGTTTATCCTAACGTTGATATAACGTTGGGTTACTGCGTTTAATTTCCAGGCATTTTGTATGTGTAGTTTTGCCGAGAAAAATTGGATGAGCAAATATGTGTTAGGCCATTTATTTAAAAGAAAAAAAAAGTTAAATTAAGTATGCTTTAGGGGGATTATACCACAAAATAAAACGTCTTTCTTCAGAGCATGTAACTAAAACCAAATTTCTGCCATGGTGGAAAAAGAAGATAATTTCCAATGTTCTTTTTTCCTTATGCAGAAAGGAGAAGGCCAAAGGCGAACCTCCGCAAAAGCGTATAATTTTCCCAAACTTATTTGAATTCGAGCTGTGATTGGTTCTTTTAAATATCAATACGAATAAATAAGACATAGCTCAGTGCTGCTCTTCACTCAATCTCTTCTTTACTGTTTTAAACATCGACCGCTTAAAATTTCTTACGTAAATTGGTGCGTATTTCATAGAATAAAAACCAGGCTATAAATAATGAAAAAAAAAATATATATACGGGTTTTTTCCTCCTTGAATATTTCACTTAAGTGGCGGGAGAAATTGATTTACTGTTTTTGAAAATTTGAGATATATTTTACGTCTTTGATAAAATATTTTTGGATCACCATTTTTCTAAATTTTTTTTATTTAGTTGCTCGTTTTCTGAAACACGAACGATAAAACGTGATTAATTGAACCTCACCTACTTACTTACGCTTTCTTACTTACAATTACTTACGCGCTTACTTACGCACTTACTTTAAATAGGGAGTAAAACTAAGATGTCTACAATATATATATATATATATATTAGTGGTGCACCGATTAATCGGTATCGGCACCTGGCATGGCGATATTAGGAAAATACCTTGCATTGCCGATTAATCGGTATGCAAGGTGCCGATACCGATTAATCGGTGCACCACTAAATTATATATATATGTAGTTTCTTCATTTGTGCCTTCCACTCAATATCATTGTAAATCTTAAATTGTCTTATATATATATATATATATATATATATATATATATATATATATATCACTAGAACCAAATTTACGTCTTAGTTATTGCCTCTCGCCTCCAGCCCCCTAACCAATTCTAACACTCAATAAAATCATACGCAGTGAAATATGTTTTGGATTTCTCTTCTAAAACGGTTGTAGGTTTTCTTTTGATGATTATTCACTAGATCTGGGTGGATGGGGTTCTGTAGAAGGTAGGTAGATTTGCGTGTGAATGCGAAAGATTGCGTGAAAGGGGTTATTCTTTATGTGTGACGTCATACCGAAAACCTAACAGTAGCTAGGTTGGAGGTTTGGTGTCTCCGAGAATTTTGTTTATTCGGAAATTCGATTCGAATGACTTTCGGTTCTGCTGTAGAAGGAGGAGCTTGAAGCAGAGTTATTTGATTATATTTGTCTTGAAAACTCGGAAGTGTCTTTGAGCGAATTTGTTAACTTGTGTGTTGGTATTCATCAGTTATTTATTGTTGGATAGAAGTTGGTCCTTTGAAGTTTGAATACCCTTAGCTGATGCAGCATATTTGGGACGTCCATCAATGCTCTTGAAAATTTTGCGATTAACAAAAAGCTTCGGACTCGCCAATGATTCATCCACAAGTGTGGAATCATTCAGTCATCATGGTCCTCTGCCAACTCTTTACTGTTCCCATTTGTAACTGTCCCTTAAGGAAAGAAAGAAAGTACAGTAAAATGAAAAGGAACAGTTCATATCTAAAAACACTTCAAGATTCATATACTCGAAAAATCAAAATATTTTGGAATTTCTAAATGGATATTTTCAGAAAAAATATTTTCACTGTCAGTATGGAAAATCTTATCATTAATATCACTATATTTGTTTGGGTATCGAAGGAGATTTATTCAAATAAAAATTCTTTCTTTAAAAATGTAAGATTAATTTAAATATTCATTTCTTTTATGCTAAAAATACGATTAGATTTTTGGTGTAATAAATATTTAGATTTCTTTGAATATATATATATATATATATATATATAATATATATATATATATATATATATATATATATATATATATATTATATATATATATATAATATATATATATATATATACAGACAGGGTGTCCGGAAAAGGTGGTACACATTTCATGAGGCTATACTACACTACCCATGCAAACTACTGGAATGAACTAAATACTAAAATGAAAACTAACACTTACAGTTTTATTAGTAAATTTCTACCTGGGCTACTTTTGTGGTACGACATTTGTCTAGCCGATAATCAATTTCAGTCCAAACACGACTCAGCATCTCTTGAGTTACGGTTTCTATGGCTGCAATAATCCGTTGTTTCAGGTTGTCCACACTGTCCACCATTCCGGTATATCCATATACAACATTATTTATGTAACCCCAAAAGAAAACGTCGAGGGGTGTCAAATCTGGTGATCTAGGAGGCCATGGGATCGGACCTCCCCTCCCAATCCAGCGATCTGGAAACTTCTTATTCAGTGCAGCGCCAACAACATTACTGAAATGAGGTGGTGCACCATCTTGTTGAAAGAAAATGCCATTTTCTTCCAGCTATGGGAACACAAATTCCTGAAGCATGTGAAGGTAATATATAAAGAGAGAGAGAGAGAGGAATAAGTGGACGAGGAGATGGTACATGTTTATTAACAGACGTTTCAGAAAATTCATTTTCCATCATCAGTGCTAAAATTTGAAAACCAAGCGTAAAAATTGAATAAATATGATGAGCAGAAAATTTTCCAATATATTTATTATATAAACATATGATATTAATAATGTACTTACAATATATATTAAGAATGTAAAAATATAAATAAAAAGCATATAAAATACAGAAGGGTGAAACAACAGGTCAAAATGTACAAAGGTTTAATTATAATAAAACGTTACAAAAACCTGGTGAGAGACTGATTTCAATTTCTGTCATTGTTTTAACCTTTGTAAATTTTGACTTTTGTTTCACCCTCCTTTATTTTATATAGTTTTATATTTTTATTTTTAAATGCTAAATATATACCGTAAATACATTATTAATATCGTATGTTTATATAAGTATAGTTTATAAATTTATGCTCATCGTATTTATTCACTTTTTAAGCTTGGTTTTAAAATTTTAGCACTGATGATGGAGAATGAATTTTCCGAAAAGTTTATTAATAAACATGTACCATCTCTTCGTCCTCTTATTCCTTACTAAATTGCGGTTCCCCAAGAACAACCCATTTAATCAAAATGTGTATATATATATATATATATATATATATATATATATATATATATATATATATATATATACACACACAAACTCAGAATGGTCCCCTGAGAAACTTATATGTTAAACACAGATCGTGCATGTCCCAAAGCTGGATCCTATCTGCTTTGCAATTAGCTGGTGAGGGAAGCTATATTTTGGGGCCTCTTTGCGAGTAACCCGGTGCCTACGTTGGGCTTTCCATCATGAAAAAGAAAAAACTATGTTATTTGTCATTTATCATTACTTATTCGAACTATAGTGGATGTAATTTCCCAGAAGAGTTCCTTGTTCCATGCACGGTCTGTGTTTAACATAATATATATATATATATATATATATATATATATATATATATATATATATATATATATATATATATATATATATATATATATATATATGAAAAATTATTTCACGAAAGTGACACGTGAAAAGTATTTATGATGAATAAAACCACGAAGGAAAAAGAAACACAAAGGGGTGCTCAAGCGCTTTCGTCTAATGACATCCTCAGGAACACTGGAGTGAAAGGACAGATCAAGGCAATATATAGGTTACAAAAATAAACATACATACATACACATTCACATATATATACATATATATATATATACATATATATATATATATAAATATATACATATATATAGTAAGCATAGAAAAAATTGTGGGAGGAGCCAACATTTATATGGTCACAGAAGAATAAAGAAATAAAAATAAATATAAATATAAATTGAGAAAAAATTAATTACAAATAGTGCCTTAGTGATATATATGTCACAGCCTAAATAATCATAAAGAAATAAACCGGCAAATAAAAAAACACATAAATACATATACATACATATATATATATATATATACATATATATATACACATATATACATATATATATATATATATAAAAGACACTTTTAGCACTTTGGCCGACCTTCCATATAAATTCAAATGGCTTTTTTATGGAACAGGTCACAAAAGAATAAAGAAATAAAAATAAATATAAATATTGTAAGTAGAGTCTACCAATTCAAGCTCAAGAGGGAGGTTTTTACAATCGATTTAATAGATGCTGCCAAAATGATATATATGTCACATTATTAAAAAATAAAAATTGAAAGATAAATTTTAAGAGAGGCACACCAATTTATAAGGGAAAAAATTACCACATATGCATATTATAGTCACAAACGAATACAAAAGTACAAATAAATATAAATTGGAAAACAAAATGATCCCTAGATAATATATAAAGAACAATAAAATATATATACAACCTATTTACGGTATATATACGAAATATAAACGCAATATATACAGAATATATATATATATATATATATATGCATAGGGAAAAAAAAATTACCAAATTTGTTTTATAATTATTGTCTGAGAAAACGGTAGGTCGCAAAAGAATAAAGAAATAAAAATAAATATAACTTGAAAAAATTACAAATAATACACGTACACATATATACCCGCATACCCAAATATATATATACATATACACACATATATACAAACACACACACCACACACACACATATATATATATATATATATATATACAAGCTTGACCTTCACGAAATGAGAAATCATCCCGCAGAACCTTTGTGAGGTTGTAAGGTAAGGTAAGGTACATACACATATACATATATATATATATATATTTAACTGCATACATACATACATACATACATATACACACATACATACATACATATACACACATATACATACAAACACATTTAACTGCAATGACCACACACATACACACATACACATACACATACACATACACCCTACACTCATACAGCAAAAATTGAAAAATAAATTGTAAGGGAACCCACACAAATTTTTTACCAAAGATTTCAACCTGCCCTTTTTGTTTAAATCCATTCTGAAGGAATTCAGAGCAACGGGATCAAGTTGAAACAGACCTTTACTCATGTTAAGGTTATTTGTAAGTTGAATTATAGCCGACTCAAGAATATTTCTATTAACAATGTTGCTAGAGTGAAACAAAACTGAAACATTATTCCAATCAATACAATGGGATAACTCTGACAAATGGACAAAAAGGGCACTGGACAACTGTCCCGTTCTAACGGAATATTGATGCTGTTTTACACGCGTTTGCAAATCCTTTCCCGTCTGACCTATGTAAAAGGAATCACATTGCTTACACCCAATTTTATAGATAATGCCTAAATTATTGGTAGGAAAAACAGTGTAACCTTCCTCAGTTTTTAGTTAACATAGTTAAAGGCCTGGTCTATGGTGCTGCGAATATTTCTTACGAAGATAACTTTCCTAAACGTTTCCGCAATAGCCTTTCACAATTAAAAAAAGATAGTGAGCTCCATATTACTAAAGCAGACAAGGCTAACACCTTAGTCATTATGGACAAAGTGGATTACATTGGAAAGATGAATGAGCTGCTTCAGGACCCCGCCACATACGTGAAACTTAGGAAGAACCCACAGGATGATGTCATCAAATCTTTCAATAGTGGCTTGAAACGCATTCTCAAAGATCATAAGGATTTAATTCCCCTTTTTTTGTCCACTTCACCTGCTTTGCCTTATCTTTATGGTCTTATTAAAACCCACAAACCGGGTAACCCTATGCGCCCTATTATTAGCTCGGTGGGCTCTATTACCTATAAACTCTCCAAATGGCTTGTTAATGTTTTGTCCCCCATTCTTGGAACTGTCTCTGATTCACACGTAAAAAATTCCATGGATCTCACTGAAAAATTGAATAATGTTCGCATTAATACCAACGATAGATTGATCAGTTTCGACGTTTGTTCATTGTTCACAAAAGTTCCGATTGATGATATGCTTGACTTTCTCGCCAGAGAATTACATAATTATGATTTACCATTACCTGCACACACTGTTTTGGAGCTTATTAAGCTTTGTATCAAGGATTGTAAATTCACTTTCAATGGTGGCATTATCAACAAGTTTTTGGGATGGCCATGGGCAACCCTTTGTCGCCCCTTCTCTCCAATATTTATATGGAGTTTTTTGAAATTACTTACATTCCGAGAATCCTGGGGTTGGCATCCCTTGGTTGCGGTACGTCGACGATATTTTGTGTATCTGGCCCATGAATCGTGACCTGGATGACTTCCTCCTTCAGTTAAATGACCAAGTCCCCTCCATTAAATTTACTTTAGAAGTGGAACAAGACAACTCAATCCCGTTTTTGGATGTGCGTGTTCATAGGGATAGCCCGGGTTTTAAGTTTAGTATATATCGGAAAAAAACAAACAATTTGTCCTACGTACACTTTTACTCTGGACATGACACCCCTATTAAAAAGGCCATATTTTCCTCAATGTTTCTCCGCGCTCTTAGGATCGCCAGTCCTGAATACATCGATGCCGAATTGGAAAATATCAACGGTATTGGAAGTGAATTGTGTTACCCATCGCGTTCATGGAATCTTGTCTTAATAAGGCTAAACGAACCTTCTATCGTGTGAATAATAACACTCGCACCTTGTCAAAGAATATTTTAGTACTTCCATTTTTCCCGGGCTTCTTAGGCATTGCTAATGTACTTAAACTTTTGGATATCAGTGTAGTTTTTTCATATAACAATATTGTGAAAAACATCATAGTAAAAAATAGCCCTACCAATAATTTAGGCATTATCTATAAAATTGGGTGTAAGCAATGTGATTCCTTTTACATAGGTCAGACGGGAAAGGATTTGCAAACGCGTGTAAAACAGCATCAATATTCCGTTAGAACGGGACAGTTGTCCAGTGCCCTTTTTGTCCATTTGTCAGAGTTATCCCATTGTATTGATTGGAATAATGTTTCAGTTTTGTTTCACTCTAGCAACATTGTTAATAGAAATATTCTTGAGTCGGCTATAATTCAACTTACAAATAACCTTAACATGAGTAAAGGTCTGTTTCAACTTGATCCCGTTGCTCTGAATTCCTTCAGAATGGATTTAAACAAAAAGGGCAGGTTGTTAAATCTTTGGTAAAAAATTTGTTTTTGTCGTTGTTTCCCTTACAATTTTATTTTTCAATTTTTTGCTGTATGAGTGTATGTGTATGTATGTATGTGTATGTGTGTATGTGTGTGGTCATTGCAGTTAAATGTGTTTGTATGTATATGTGTGTATATGTATGTATGTATGTGTGTATATGTATGTATGTATGTATGTATGCAGTTAAATATATATATATATATATGTATATGTGTATGTACCTTACCTTACCTTACAACCTCACAAAGGTTCTGCGGGATGATTTCTCATTTCGTGAAGGTCAAGCTTGTATATAATATATATATATATGTGTGGTGTGTGTGTGTGTGTTTGTATATATGTGTGTATATGTATATATATATTTGGGTATGCGGGTATATATGTGTACGTGTATTATTTGTAATTTTTTCAAGTTATATTTATTTTTATTTCTTTATTCTTTTGCGACCTACCGTTTTCTCAGACAATAATTATAAAAACAAATTTGGTAATTTTTTTTTCCCTTATGCATATATATATATATATATATATATTCTGTATATATTGCGTTTATATTTCGTATATATACCGTAAATAGGTTGTATATATATTTTATTGTTCTTTATATATCATCTAGGGATCATTTTGTTTTCCAATTTATATTTATTTGTACTTTTGTATTCGTTTGTGACTATAATATGCATATGTGGTAATTTTTTCCCTTATAAATTGGTGTGCCTCTCTTAAAATTTATCTTTCAATTTTTATTTTTTAATAATGTGACATATATATCATTTTGGCAGCATCTATTAAATCGATTGTAAAACCTCCCTCTTGAGCTTGAATTGGTAGACTCTACTTACAATATTTATATTTATTTTTATTTCTTTATTCTTTTGTGACCTGTTCCATAAAAAAGCCATTTGAATTTATATGGAAGGTCGGCCAAAGTGCTAAAAGTGTCTTTATATATATATATATATATATGTATATATGTGTATATATATGTATATATATATATATATATGTATGTATATGTATTTATGTGTTTTTTTTATTTGCCGTTTATTTCTTTATGATTATTTAGGCTGTGACATATATATCACTAAGGCACTATTTTGTAATTAATTTTTTCTCAATTTATATTTATATTTATTTTTATTTCTTTATTCTTCTGTGACCATATAAATGTTGGCTCCTCCCACAATTTTTTTCTATGCTTACTATATATATGTATATATTTATATATATATATATATATGTATATATATATATGTATATATATGTGAATGTGTATGTATGTATGTTTATTTTTGTAACCTATATATTGCCTTGATCTGTCCTTTCACTCCAGTGTTCCTGAGGATGTCATTAGACGAAAGCGCTTGAGCACCCCTTTGTGTTTCTTTTTCCTTCGTGGTTTTATTCATCATATATATATATATATATATATATATATATACATATATACATGTATATATATTTTTTTTTAACTGCAAACACGCAGTATAATTAACGTAAAGAACGACGCTTGTATAGGAGAATATTCCGCGCAAGATGAAGAGAGAGAACGAAACAAATGAAAAAAAAATATATATATATATATATATATATATATATAGGAGAGGAGGGGCGACAAGCTTGACCTTCGCGAAATGAGAAATCTCGCGCGGAACCTTTGTAAGGTAAGGTAAGGTATATATATATACGGAGTAACAACTTTTTAGCAAGCTTTTTATTTTATAATAAAAGTAAAAAAATTAATGAGTCAATATATTTAGAATCGTGTTGCTTTTCATTTCGCATTACGTAAAACAGACACACGTTGTGGTATTCCATTAATGACCTTTGCTATTTGCTCTTAATGGTATAGGATTTGGTTGCCTCTTCATTAATGACCTGTCTAGTATGCATTACATAGGTTCTACCGGATCCGTATTCGGGGACTGACCTGGTTATGGAAGACGCTCGATTCCATAGCTGTCATGCTATCTCTCCCTATAACGAATGGTATGAGCCGGGGCAGCATCTTCCATATTATTACGAGTATTCCCGCCGTTCCGTCGTTTCCGCATTTCCGCTCTTTGCGTACGGATGTACGGATGTAAGGACATTGGGAAATTGTAATAACACTGGTACTAGTAACACACGCTACTAGTATGAAATTCTGGCAAGCCTCCCTATGACAACAACACCAACTTCACCTTCTCTTGGGCTATGTATTCTGTCACTATCCTTTTGAACTTAAAAAGTTACTCGAACAGAGAAAACCGCAATAAGTAATCCGAAATCCCTATGGGGGTGGTCTCTTGAAGCATCCGTATATATATATATATATATATATATATATATATATATAAAGGGTGGCGCAAAAATCAGGAGTCAAAGGATCATCATTGCATAAATTATAAATATTTTTTAACTAAAAAAAGCAATTTTTATTTAAAAATAGTGGTGGCCATGGAACGGAAACGATTCATTCTCTCTGGCTCCTTTGACTCCTGACTTTTGAGCCAACTTATATATATATATATATATATATATACACACACAAGTGTTTTTGTGTTGTCAAATATTATGTTGTGTGATGTCATCTCACGTCATTTTGAATTTTATATTTGTTTCATTGCTACAGTTCCAGCAAACTGCACAGAAGTCCTCATTATTCTTTTCTGTTTCTCCAAAATATTGCGTTTTACTCTGGATGACAAGTAGTCAACTTATATGAATTACGCCAGCAGTTATACGGCTATTGTGATGACGTCATCAACCAAAAAAACTTAAATTTAAATGTTGGTTACTATCATCATCATGGGTACAAGACTTAAATCTTTGATTATTTTACTATAATAATTCAATAGATCAGTCAGTAAATGTATTCATTAAACAAACAAAGTGTTTCGACAATCGCTGTGTAAAGGTTGCAGAAGTTTCCGTACACATCAAAATTAGCTAGGAAGAAAAACAAATCAGTGTGCAATGATGATGTTGGGAGGCAATTTTGTGTCCAGTTACCATAAATATAAAATAATATTCAGCAAATTGAATCATCGCGAACTTGACACAAAATCAGATTTTAATTAAATTCGGTAATACAGGTTAATTAGTGTTGAATCTCTCTTTAATCATTTCCTGTATTATGCCCGATTGTGTATAACATAAGGTAGTGAATTTTGTAAAGCATTAGTAATTATTTATCTATACACGGTGAACCAAAAGTAGGTGGACAGTAGGTTGAATACGGTTTGTGTTATATTATATTATAACTATGGTGTTCATTATAACTATGGTGTTTGTGTTATATTATATTAAATATTATAACTAAATTTATTTAAATTTTATTTTGTATTATAGTATACAAAAAAATTAAATATGTATTCTCAAAATAAACGTTATCATTTACTGTCCACCTACTTTTGGTTCACCCTATATATTTTTTTATGCAGGAAGGAAGAGCCAAGAGCGAACGCCAGCAAAAATGCCTCCCCCTCCCCCAATGTAAGAAGGAGAGAACCGACATCAAGGTCTCCGAGGCTCATAATGCTATTTTATATATATATATATAGTTTGGAAGGAATTTTTACATATACGAGTATATAAATTTTGAAAAAATATGGGATCAAGTAAAGATAAGCACCCCGAGCCTTCTTTAATTAGCCTTATAAGGCTAACTAACGAAAATATCACGACCTAACCTAACCAATCGTCAAGGGCGTACAGTTGACTTAACGATTGGTTAGGTTAGGTCGTGATATTTTCGTTAGTTAGCCTTATAAGGCTAATTAAAGAAGGCTGGGGGTGCTTATCTTTACTTGATCCAAAATATGAAATGTGTAAAATGCATGTATCTGTAGTGAAGAATACAGGGAGAAACGTGTGTCTAAAAGCACGTTGGATTGCTCACAGGGTACATGAGAAACGTAAAAAGATCAACTAAAGGGAACAGTGAGAAGAGAAACGGGAGTTCCAGAAACTCCTGCCTAACGTCTCTATCGGAGTACTTCCCTGGTCGATTGGGATTGACAAGGTAAACAGGAAAATTCCTAAAGCTTTTAGGTCGAAGTAGCTAAATGGTTTTTTTTGTATCTTTGACGTTTTAAGTAATAAGGAGTTCCTATTACACTGACCTTATAGGTTCCCTTTATGGGATATAAGGTCATTAAATAATCTTGTTCCGTCTATTAAATTTAAATATGAATGGGAGAACGACAAACAATTACCTTTTCTAGATGTTTTGGTCATTGACGAAAGCGGAAAGCCCAATTTCACGGTCTATAGAAAACCTACTCATTGTAATTCGTACATTCATTATTTTTCATATCATGATGAAGGGGTTAAAAGCTCAATTATTTCTCCCATGTTTCTAAGAGCACTCAGGATTTGTAGCCCACATTTGCTGGACCCGGAAAATTCAAAGATTTGGAACATTTTTAAGGATTTAAAATATCCCGTGTGGTTTATCAGAAAGGCGTATTTTAAAGCCAGAAAATCTTTTTATGCCCCTCGGGAACCTTCAGTTAACCAAAAACAATATGTGAGTTTACCTTACATTGCCGGCTTAGAAAGAGTAAAACCGTTGACGAAAGATTTTAAGTTTGCTTTGGCGTTCAAATATTCGTCTACCGTGAAAAGTAAATTGGTTAGGAATAACGTTGCAAAAGAGGAACAAGCCTGTTGTCTACAGCATTCTCTGTAAAAGTTGTGATTTAGTATACGTGGGAGAAACTGGAAGAAATATTGAAACCCGTATTAAAGAACACAAATATGCCTTCAGAAGTTGTAATACTAATAATGCCATTTTTTATCACTCCAGCCAAAATAATCATGCTATAGATTGGGAATCAAGTAAGGTACTTTATAAATGTAATAATTATGTCAAAAGAAAAATAATAGAATCTGTGTGTATAGAAAAAGTAGATAATTTTAATTTGTGCGAAGGTACTTATAAGTTAGACCCTTTAATGAGATTCTTGGTCAAAAAATCCCTTACGGAGTCGGGGGAACGTGTTCTAACCTAAGTGTGAATTTCTTAAAGGTCTCTGGATTGTTTCCTTACTCGCTTTTAGTAAATGTAATAATGGAAGTAATAAATGTGGAAATAAATATAAATGCAACAGATGTAATAATAAAGGTAATATTATAAATTTAATAATTAAGGTAAAGGTAATAATAATAAATGTTAAAAAAAGTAAATGCAATAATAAATGCAGTAATTATGTCAAAATATTAGAATCTGTATGTACAGAACAAGAAGATAGTTTTAATTTGTGCGAATGTTCTTATAAGCGGGACCCTGTAATAAAATGCCCTTCCGGTGTCGGGAGAACGGTATCTAACCTAGGTGCGAATTTCTCAATGGTCTCTGGATTGTTTCCTAATCGCCTTTTTCATTCGTTTTTCGGTTTATAAGTTCTGTATAATAAACAACAATGTAATAACCAATGTAATAAAATTTATAATTTCTGTAATAAATAATTATGCAATATTAAATGTAATAAATTTAATAATAAATGTAATAATTATGTAAAAAAATAAAAAAATAATAGAATCTGTATGTTTAGAACAGGAAGATAGTTTTAAATTTGTGCGAATGTACTTAATGAAAATGCCCTTCCGGTGTCGGGAGAATAGGATCTAACCTAGGTGCGAATTTCTTAACGGTCGGTCCCTGGACTGTTTTTCCCTCTTGTTGTGGTTCATTCGTTTTTCTGTATCCACCCGAGGAGGATGCCAGTGGGCGTCGAAACTGTTGTGGAAATAAACTCTGTCTATTAGAGTGGGTTTTTATTTTCATATTTTGACGTTCACGTAGAAAAAAGTGAAGTTTTTTGCATTTATAGGGTCAAAAATTTGCATATGTTAAAATCATACGTAATACAGTATACTTGACTGTAATCTACTAATTACTTTCTGTATACTACTGACATAAGACATAAGACATAAGACATTGATGACGGCAGTAGTCTACTGTAGGCATCAATGTCTTATGTAAATAATAAGTGATAATAAATAACAAAAAATTTTGTAGTGTTGATATTTATTTATATGTCCTGTTATTTTCAATGTTTTTTTTATGTAGAGAGGTTTTGGATTTATTTCCTACATATTGTTATCATTTCTGGATGTACTTTTCCTGTGTTTATTTCGTTATAAATGATAATAGTTCATTCCTTCTTAAAAGCTCGTTAATTGAAATTTTATTGGTTCAAAATAAGTCAACATTTATAGTGGACTGATATAAATTCGGGTCAAAATACAGAGAACAATTTGGAGCCACTAATGGTGCTCTCTCTGACCTGCCCATCCATCCACTAAACGTACCGGAACAGCCTTTATCCTGTACAATTAATCAGCTGCATCGGCTTTAGTTTTCTAAGAAATAGCTCAGAGCGTCGTTATAGGTTGGTTAATGTACGATAAAGGAAGAGAACTAATAAATTATGGCCAATCATCGTCATAAATAATTCGTTTTACGCCGCTTTTATTTACAAATATAAGTACAACTTTCAGCAAAGGTTTTTGGACAGATTTTTCAGTGTTATAATTGATGTCAACCCCCGAATCTTTGTATTGCTGGAACAGATATTTATGAATGAAATAGTATTGGTTAACCTTGGTTTTGCATTCACCAAATTGTTAATTCTGACGAAGGTCAAGCTTGTTGCGCCACCTTAGACCTACAGCTTAATGTGGAATCCGAACCTCGACCCACCACGGGTGGTCAGATATTATAAAGTCCTTGCTCAGACTCGATCTCACGACCTCCCGATCAGCAATCCAGCGTCTTAACCACTAGGCTACCCAGGGTACCCATTTATCTACAGACCAATTTCCACTGTGTGGAAGGATGAACAGCTGTGTTAGCTGCGCTCCGCCTGCCGTCATCAGGAATCGAACCCAGGGCCGAGTGAATTCGTAGTGAGCGATGCCAACCACTACACCACCGAGGCACATTAATGAACTCCCTGACGTCAAAAGCTGAATTAATTCTTAAGTATATTAAAATTTACTTTAATGTGGAAGTTTTCTTTTCTTACATATTCCAACACCTCAAAATACGTCACCCCCACCCCCTACCCCGAATTAAAAACAATCGCTTTAATTCGTGTTATCAAATAATTGAATAAAAAGATTTAGAATCCGCTTCGGGGTTTTTTCCCTATAGTAACAATTAGGTTTTTAACGTCCTTAAATATTTCGGTGCTCTTCCAATATGTGCTCTACCGCGAAAATTTACATTCCAATACGTGATCTACCTTAGATTATTCGGATTAGCAGCAGGTACGTTAGTTAGCCTTATAAGGCTAACTAACGAAAATATCACGACTTAACCTAACCAATCGTCAAGGGCGTATAGTTGACCTAACGATTGGTTAGGTTAAGTCATGATATTTTCGTTAGTTAGCCTTATAAGGCTAGTTTCACGGTAGAGCACGTATTGGAATATGGTAGATCACAGTTTCGCGGTAGAGCACATATTGGAAGAGCACCAATATTTCTTATGTAATAAATATTATGCACTCTTTACTTTCTTTAAAATTAGCATTTTTCGACAGGGTGTTCATAAAGTCACGCAAATGAATATGGTGAAGTGTACAATACATGCATATTCTCTTGCGTGACTTTATGAACACCCTGTTCTCGCAAAGTTTTGCAACGTATTTTATATTACAGTGTATAATTTTATAAAGCAATTATTAGATAAAGAAATGATAGGATTAGGTCATAAAATGAAACCATTTTAAGAAGAGAGTCTTTGTCACCAAGTATCGTTCGTTTATATATATATATATATTGTGTGTGTGTGTGTGTGTGTGTCCTAACGTTCTTTCCTCCTTTATTAACGTAGACAGACATTCTATTTCAACCTTGTTTTTACCTTTTCGTAAAATTTATTAAATAAGAATTCAAATACAGCGTGTGAGACTCCTTTTTACGAATATATTTTAGGTTTATTCTTGGAGTGAGTACAGTTAAGTACTTTTTTACTTAAGTACTTTTTAAGTACTTTTTTGTATTAGAACAATTAGTTGATTTTATGATGATATTAATAATATAATAAGGAAATTATAGGATTATTGTTGATCTTACGACGGTGGAAGAGGATTAGATTAGGGCAACTATCTTGAATACACGGGTTCTGTCGTGACCACTTGGTAGCACTGCTTCCTATTAGATCAGCGAGGTTACGACGTGGTGGCTGTTTAGTAGGTGGGTGGATTACCAGCTTCTGCGTTTAGATCATGTCGTGCGTGTGCGGGCCACTTCCCGCTTGCGACTTTTATGATTAACGCACTTTGGACGATTCAACGAAGGTGGTCCTTTTTGGTTAAGCTCGGTCTTAGCCTTAGAGCATCCGAGTAACCAGGATTGAAAAAGAGTTTTCTACCAAATTTTTCGAAGGAGTGAATGGAAACACTTCAGTTCTCAATGGGAGTCTTCGTTCACTCAAATTATTTTTTATTACACAAAGTACATATATACAGAACGAGGCCCTGAATGAGTGAAATGAATTTACAGCCTCTTACGATAACCACTGATGGTCAGAAATTTACAGGAGGAGAGGTTCGACCTCTTGCAACAACAGCTCAAGCAGGAATTGAAAGGGAGGAGGTTTGACCTCCTCGATCAAGGCCTGAGGCAGGAATGATTTAATTTACAATACAAGAAATAAATAAGTCTAAATTTTGGGAGAGTGTAGTTGAAAGTTAAGTTCCCACTTTAAATGGAGATCTAAAGAATTCTTGACGTTAAGCATAATTTAAGCATGCAACGAAATTTAGAAAGATAAAAAAATTAACAAAATAATTAACAAACTCATTAACAAAAAAATTAACAAAAAAAATTAACAAAATAATTAACAAAATAATTAACATAAAAATTAACAAAATAATTAACAAAATAATTAACAAAAGGTACTAGTTTTGTAAAGTATACATTTTTGGATGGCGACATAATGTCGGGGTGCCGACATGCACCGAGTCATCATATCAAATTATTAGAGTTAATTACAATTTTAGCAAATTGTTAATTGATGTATCTGATACTGAAGTAAGCTAAATAGGTAATACAATTTATATAATGAAGGAGTTATCCGTTGTTCTATAATTTAAAGGGGACTAACAACAATGTTATATATTTATAGTTAACAATGATTACGCCAAATTATGTCAAATATTATTAGAAAATGGTTGGTTATCATAGTTTGAAAGCCTAAATAGCCAGCGATGAGGAAAGCGGAGGAAAGATACGATGTACTTCCCATTGAAAGGACACGGACATTTATGATAACGTAACACATAAGTAACATAGAATTTGAATGACAGTTAGGTAGAAAGAATAAGTACAAGTAATGAGAACGTGGATAACTATGTGACGTAAGCAGATAACGAACCAGTGGCCTGGCATGGAAACAATACAGTATATTATAATAATATAACATAATATCTTAATGTTATAAATTTGTAGCAGAAGCAAAAGAGAAGATTTCGGATTCAGAAGCTCGCTTTTGGCGACGGCATCGGAATTCGAACACTTGGGTCAGCATTAACGAGTATCTTGCGAGAGGTTAAATAATTAAAAGAAAAAGTACAATTTTTTAAATAAGTGACTGCATACATGTGGACGTATTTACATGTAAGGTAGCTACGTACATAATCATGATCATCAGCGGACATGTACGAATGCATATTGTACACATACTAGTACGTCACACAATAGGTTGTGTGCGTAATATAGACGGACACGAGTAAACTTGGACTGATATGTTGATAGGACATAAGTAGGTGAAGAATAAATGAATGAAATGAATGAATTTTTATGGTTCCAGAGAAATTCAGTCAAGAATTTAACATTATCAATCCAAGCAAAGACATTAATACATGAATGAATATGGTCAAATAATATTTATATTGCATAACACCAGACAGGACACAACATATAAATAATGACTTATAGAGTGTAAAATTTTTATTGGATCACCTGAAGATCAGGGCCCCCAGCCTTCTTTAGTTAGCTTTATAAGGCTAACTAACGAAAATATCACGACTTAACCAATCGTCAAGGGCGTACAGTTGACCTAACGATTGGTTAGGTTAGGTCGTGATATTTTCGTTAATTAGCCTTATAAAGCTAACTAAAGAAGGCTGGGGGCCCTGATCTTCAGGTGATCCTTTTTATTATATGTTAAAGAATTTACCATACATTGAATACTAAAGATATCCACATACTAAAGACACGATTCAGTATTCAAGGTATGGAAAATGTGAAGGGAATTAAGTTACTTTATGACGTCATAGTTTATCAAATTATGCACTACGTTAATTCATAATTAATACGCCATAGTTATTTAATTCGTACGTACAGTATAAGTCATTATGGATCACCTGCTCGCGAGAAAAGAAGTGATGTTCACTGTCTAATTTTTAACAGTTTTAATGCCGAATAACTATGCTTTATACTTTAAATAGTAATAATAATATAATAATAATAATAATAATAAGTGTTTAAATGTTGTTATCTATTATTTATAGATATAAATACCTACCACCGACTTATGATTTGTCCACAGAGAAATCAATTTCACAAATCAGCTGGGAATTTGGTGTGAGCAGAGCAGCTGTATATAAATGAACTGAAAGGAAGCAGAATTGGGAATTATCTTCAGCTACCAATTACATCTAGAACAGCTCAGCTTATTCTCTATGAAGGAAAACAACGTAAAAAAACAAGAAATGCCTATATTTTGTTCACTGGCACGTCAATGATTACGATACACAGAAAACAAAGACTTCACTCAACCTTCAATACATAGAAATATTATCTTCTTTTGTTTCATATCACTCAAAAATGAAGTTTTTAAGGCAATTTCTTGTATCTAGAGAAGTTATGTATCGTTAAAAGGAGTCATTAAATCATCTGACAAGAGGCTTAGATACTCAAAAGAAGGAAAAACTTCCCCTAGAATACACCCTCAAAAAGAAGTTATAAGTTCTAAATTTAGAAGGTTTCATTTTGAGTGTAGGCTATTGGAATCTAGTTATTTTTTCTGACAACGAGATCTTCTGTTCTGGAAATCCTGAGCCGACTACATGGTTCAGAAAAGATACTCTAGAAAGAATAATCAAGTTGAGGCACGATGTGGCTACATTAGTGTTGACAACTTGACTTGGATGATTGGTTCTGAAGTAGGGGAAATGACGAATATGGAGGGAAGGCTTACAGCTGATCATTAAGACTCTTGAGCGAGCTATGCCCTATCTCTCTCTGGAAAGTATATGGTTTCCATGCATTACAGAAGTCCTTGATAGGCTGATCAGGACTTGTAACCTAAATACGATTGAAGAAAAACCTTTGCGGGGATAACAATCAATGAACAGTAAATGAGGCAGGATAGGACTTCAGGTTGGGTCTACCATTATACCATATGTCCCACAAAAAGTACACCCAACTTTAGATTGTACTAACTCCTCCAAAAATTGAGATATTTTGGATCTGTTTGTTTGATTTAATATAGCAAATTATTCTTTGTTAACATTCAAAATTTATTCATGTTTAAACGATTTAGTGTTTAAGCATCTGCTTTTAACTGAAGGTACAACAAAATGGATTGCGCAAAATTGGTCAATGAAAAAATAATGTGTGTGCTATCGATGTAATGAAAAGACAAATACATAATAATAGATACTTTAACATAATTTTAATAAGATACAAAGCAGATTTTTCTTTATTCCTTATTGCAAAAGTTATGCTTAGTTTCGTTTTCTTTCAACATGACCGCCATTCCTATCGATACAAATCTGGAGTCGAGCTCTCATCTTCCCCATCACTCTTTTGATAAGATCTGGATTGTCTTTTAACAAGTTGATTTCAGCTGTGATGCGAGTCCTCAAATCATCTAAATTGATAGGTTGTGATGCAAATACTCTATTTTTCAAATGACCCCATAAAAAGTAATCACATGGGGTCAAGTCAGGGCTGAATGCTGAATGTTCTCGTCTGTTCTTGCCGTCTTCGGATGGCCTGAACGTTCTTTGTTCAAATTGAGGACCGTTCCTTCTTCTTTGTATTTCCGAACATTCTTCAAAATTGTATGTTTAGGTGGAGAAGCTCTATCGGGAAATTGCAGTTCGAAGGTATTCTGAACTTGTTTTAAGCTTTTAGTTTGCAGATAAGTTGTGACCATGAGAACGCGCTGCCTTCGTGTAAACTGCTTGATAAGGGTTTCAAAGTTATTTATAAATTTAGTAATTCCTATTCTTCATTTATATGTATGACTCGTATCTTAGATACAAAAGTTCGAATTATTTAAAAAAAATATTTGCAATATCCTTCGACGTAAAAAGTAGCACATTGGTTAAAGCAAGAGGAGCTATCTGGCTGCGAGAAATGATCATTCGGGGCAACCCATTTTGCTGTATCCTTCAGTTAAAAGCAGATGCTTAAACACTAAATCATTTAAACAAGAATACATTTTGAACGATAACAAAGAATAATTTGCTGTATTAAATCAAACAAACAGATCCAAAATATCTCAATTTTTGGAGGAGTTAGTACAATCTAAAGTTGGGTGTACTTTTTTGTGGGACATATGGTATAGTCGAACTCTGGGAAAGCATCAAATGACGACAGGCTTTGTAAAATCAATGCCAAAAACGTATACTTGGAGTTACTCAGAATGAAGAAAGATGGACAATATATTAAATGATTCACAAATAACGTTACTCACCAATTCTTCACTAATTCTTCTTAGATGATACTATTAGTACTACTACAAGTAATAATAATAATAATAATAATAATAATAATAATACGAACAGTTAATAATTTTTTTTATAACAATTTCACTGCTTTGTATTTCGGTTACATATTAAGCATTCGTGTAAAATTGTAGAACCGAAGCTCCTTTATAGATTAACAATACCGAAACAAATCTTTACATTCGTGTAAATAAGCTTCGGTTAATAAAACTCACTAAATTACTGAAGAAATTTCTAAAATTATTTAAGTGATTTTGAAATTACAAAAATATATGTATTATATTACAAATTACAGTACATAATGGTACAAATGTTAGTACATTAATTAGACCTAATTTAATGAAAAGTAAATGTTATATTATACAGGGTGTACATAAAGTCAGGATCTATTTTTGTGAAGCACTTGGAAATTATATGGAATTCAATCATAAAATGATAAAGTGGTAACATTTATTAAATAATTAAGAGTAGGATTCGACGTGACGTGACGCCCATCAGTATCCCTGCACAGCTCAAATCGTTCCGCAGCATTTCTAAACACATTCTGGAGCATTTGCGGGGTTATGTTATCTGCAGCAGTTCGTATACGTGTACGTAAGTTTTCAAGGCTCGTAATCTTCGTCTGATAGACGTGCGATTTGATAAAGCCCCATGCAAAGAAATCTAAAGGGGTTAAATCTGGTGATGTCGCTGGTCAAGGTCTTTTGTTGCTTCCGCGTCCGATCCAGCGATTTGGAAAACGTCCATTTAGATAATCCTGAACAATTTTGGCATAGTAACAAGGAGCACCATCATGTTGATAGACGACGGGGATAGGATTGTTAGTACCGTCGTCTATCAACATGATGGTGCTCCTTGTCACTATGCCAAAATTGTTCAGGATTATCTAAATGGACGTTTTCCAAATCGCTGGATCGGACGCGGAAGCAACAGACCTTGTGTTGCGAGATGACCAGATTTAACCCCTTTAGATTTCTTTGCATGGGGCTTTATCGAGTCGCACGTCTATCAGACGAAGATTACGAGTCTTGAAAACTTACGTACACGTATACGAACTGTGCATGGATACTTGACTCTGCTTTCAATTGTTAAATGTCCAACTTTGCTTCGCACCCGTAATCAATAGTGGCTACATGATGTAATTAATGGCTACATGGCATTCTCTCTCTCTCAATTCTCAGTAGGAGACATATCACATTACGTTGCCTTCCCCTTCCTCAACTCTAAATCTGTACGATGACTCAACCACGCATTATGAGACCATCTGTTTAATCTATCCCCCACCAGGAGCAGCAAGGCAACTTGCCCTAGGTAATACTAAGGGCAAGTTGCTTCAGAGGGGAAAAATTTGCTTCAAGATATAAATAGAATTTTCCTCGGGATGTGAAAAATCTCAATTGTTTATTTCTTTATTGTTTTATACCATACAGCTTTACGTAAAATACAATACGATTAACATATGTACTTGCATACTCATTTTTATTAGATCCTTCAGGGGTATATTTACCAACATAAATACGACCTAATGGTTTAGATAAATCATTTGTAGATATTTTAATTAAAGTATTAGGGAATTGAGCAGTTACGGAATCACCTAACTCACATACCTGTTTCAATCTACGATACAATCTAAACTCTTTAAAAGGGGAAAACCACTTTGTTCTTGGATGATTCATTACTTGCTCTGCACTATGAGAGGAGTCAAGATTAGGTTCAAACAAAACACAATGTGGAACAATTAAATATGGAGATGGCGATATCCCTACATTAGGTCCCTCCAATCTTTCCCTCCCCCCCTTCTTACGACCTATTGAATCTTCAAAATTAATCACATAACCAGACATATTAAGTTCTGGAATACTATGAAATGATACACCTGTTACTTGATAATAATTAAATTTTAAAATAGTTGATTTTTGATCAATACTTAGAAGATCCAAACACAAGGTATAAAACCCATCACTATTAACACCAAAAGTATTTTTAGATAAATAAACAAATTTCATTGAAGCTGTAACTATCTTCTTTGAACGCCATTTAGGTTTCCTTCGAGGAACGTACTTCCATTTTCGAGGAACAAACTTCCTTCTTCGATACATCTTGACCAGTAAATACTGTAATACACGTCACTCCAATACAATTCCAATGAAGAGAATGAAGTTTAAACAATTTGTGGGTCTATTTATAGATTCTCATTACGTCATGTTATGACAAGAATCGTATCCCCTCAGAATCAACCTCATGGTGCTCCTTGTCACTATGCCAAAATTGTTCAGGATTATCTAAATGGACGTTTTCCAAATCGCTGGATCGGACGCGGAAGCAACAGACCTTGTGTTGCGAGATGACCAGATTTAACCCCTTTAGATTTCTTTGCATGGGGCTTTATCGAGTCGCACGTCTATCAGACGAAGATTACGAGTCTTGAAAACTTACGTACACGTATACGAACTGCTGCAGATAACACAACCCCGCAAATGCTCCAGAATGTGTTTAGAAATGCTGCGGAACGATTTGAGCTGTGCAGGGATACTGATGGGCGTCACGTCGAATCCTACTCTTAATTATTTAATAAATGTTACCACTTTATCACTTTATGATTGAATTCAATATAATTTCCAAGTGCTTCACAAAAATAGATCCTGACTTTATGTACACCCTGTATATATATAAGAAATTAAAACTCTAATAGTGCCGAATAATAAGGCCTTATAAATAATATGAAATATCTTTACATAACATCGTGCTTATTAGATTAATCTATACGCTAATAATCATTTTATATATTAATTCCTATTCTAGTATTACTATCT
This sequence comes from Bathynomus jamesi, assembly GCA_023014485.1. Classification (NCBI taxonomy): domain Eukaryota; kingdom Metazoa; phylum Arthropoda; class Malacostraca; order Isopoda; family Cirolanidae; genus Bathynomus; species Bathynomus jamesi. The sequence continues at coordinate 775,468 of JAJOZX010000972.1, forward strand.
TTTTTTAATACAGGAAGGAGGCGCCAAGGGCGAATACCCGCAAAAAACGCCTCCATTATCATAGAAGGAGAAGAACAGAAGCGAAATCGAAGTGTAAAGTTTTCGAGATTCCCGGTCACTCTGCGTTTGAAAGAGTGGAAGTCATAGACAGGGGGAAAGATGGATTCAAGAAGGTTGTTCCAGAGTTGACCGGTTGAGTAGATGAAAGATTAAGAATATCGATTAAATCTTGCGTTAGAGTATTGGACAGAAATGGGATCTAATCCTATTATATTAATTTCTTAATGATATGACGTTAATGGAAAGCAATATGACCCTTGCGATTAATTAGTAACACATGGGTATTTGTTTGCTAAGATTGCTTTCCATTTATAAAATTTACTATTTACTACTTGTAGTTTTAGTTAAGCTGACGTTCAGTATTTACTTACAAAACCAATTACATAACTAAGAGGTCGTAAAGTTGGGTTCACTGACCGAAATATGTACATTACCTTAATAGGACTGAAATAAATCTTTCAGAATACCATTAAACAACGTGGTCTCTATAAACTTTTGACCTTGATTTTGGCTCTTTTCTTCTTCTATGGGGGCGCGTTTTTGCGGGATTCGCTCTTGGCTCTTCCTTCAAGCATAAAAAACAACAACTTAAATTTAAGAAGTGGGTGAAAAATATTAACTCTAATTTGTTTAAACTTAAAAAAAAAAGTGTATCTTAATTTTCAGAAGAAAAAAATTGCACGCTGACATCTTTACATATATTCAATAATAATTAAAATAATGCATTTCCAACTTGATGTATTTTATTGTTAAGGTTTATAACCCACAAACCTTAACAGTAAAATGCATGAAGTTGCAAACGCAAGTTGCAAGTTCCCATATACGCAACAAATTTGCTTAAACTGGGCAAAAAAAAAGGTTAATTCTCAATTAAAAATTTTAAAAAAAGTGTCCGAACATCTCGAAAACTTCGAACCTTGATTTCGGCAATCTTCTTCTTCTCCTTCTATGGGTGTATGTGGGGGCGTTCTAGCGGGAGTTCGTCCTTGGCCCCTCCTTCCTTGGAACTTAAAAAAGCTTTCAAAATACGCAATAACTGAAATGGTACTGTTACAATATCTCTTTTTTTTTATAAAAGTTTACGATTATAACAAAGATATTAACAAATATTTATTGCAGAGTTCATATCGACCTTCGCTCGGTAAACGAAAATTATTCACAAATTATGTCGGCAACTGTACACAACTGTGACGCTTCAATACAGTTAAATGTTTCTAGATAGTCCGGTTGCACGGGGTGGGAACCCTGCATTGTTTGTTATAAAGCAAATCGTGACATATTTTGAAAGCTTATACCACCCCATTCAAGAATCCATCGGGTGTACACCTGACCCCCGCTTGGCTTTTTTAATATGGCCGCCATTTTCCAAGATGGCCGGCGAAACTGAAAAATCACATATCCTGGTCAATACTTGATGGATTTTGATGATCTTGGTGTCATTTCTAGGGGTTTTTAGGATGATGAGTCACTCTGGAGGGGTTGCAGATACTTTGAGAGTCGTTTAGACCCACATTCGTCAATACTCAAGGTCATTGGAGGTCAAACGCCCCCCGAAATAAGGAATATCCCATATCCCGGGCAGTCGTGGAGATATTTTAGTGATCTTACTGTCGTTTTTATTGTTTTGGGCGAGACTAAGTAGTTCTATAGGCACATGATAACAGTAGGATATCATTTTGCAACTCCATGGGTCAAGTCAAGGTCATTTGAGGTTAAAGTTTGGCCTTGAAATATGATAATACCACAGTTGAAATCACTGTATTTGCTTTATTTCAGTGACAATTTCTACAATCTAGCTAACTGCTGAGCAATTAACATCTTTTCTGCAGATAAAACCAGATCATAATGCTTAATTAATGACATAACCCACATTATATGGATATGGATATTCGGATATAAACCACAATTTATGCTGAAGTGCAGGGCACATGCATTCTATGGAAAGTTGCAAAGTTACAAGATATGACCTCGTAAGCAAAACAAAGCTCACGCCTAGCTGAGGGATTGGTATTGACAACTTTGATGCAGTTATTCACATTAGGTAACCATTTATTGGGGGCAAATATCAAAAGACATGGTTGTGTCAGGATCGTCAGGATCATCAGTCTGCTCTTCGTTTGCGTTTTGGGTCAATGGATTGTTGCAATCCAAGCCGCTGCCACATGCACAGAACATTGTGCAAGGGATTCCGCGTCCCATGCAGCCGCAGCGACGCCCCCTGCATGCTGATTGTGATTCACACCCACATCTGATTAGCTTCAGAACTTCATCTGGTGCTAAGCACACTCCTTCACCAACTGTTTTCGGATGAGAACTCTGTTTGTTTCGTCTCTCTCCCACCCATAATGCACAAGATCAAGTGGTGGTGGGTCACACTTTAGTGCATCGAGCCAGTTCGCCACAGTGTAGTGGGCTCTGGGCACATTTTGATGGAAAGCTTCAGTTGTTGGTGGTAGAGAACATAGTTTGGGTGCAGCAGTTCCCGACTTCCCTGTCTTCTGAGACCATACTCGCTGACGACACTCAGTAAGAGATGAAGATTTCTTATCCCCATAGCATGCAACAATGAACGTTGTTGCCTCTTTCTCGATATGGTCAAAGCATGCAGCAAGGGACCCCAGCTTGTCTAGCTTCCGACCCTTCTTGGCTGTGGCAATGGCAGTGGCTTTGCCGATGCCATGTATTGCTGCAACTGTGTCACAACCACTCAAAGCGTGTAGTTTGAGGATTTGTGGGATGATGTCTTTGTGCTGGGTTACAGTTGCTCGGATGTCCACTGATTTTCTGCCACGCACTGGAGACTCCATAATCATGGGACAGCCTAGTTTCTGAAATTCATAGAAGTGAGTCAGCATGGCAAACACGTCTGTGTCATCACAAATGATGGAGATGCGGGCATCAGAATCTTTCTCAGCTTGTGCGATAGCGTGTTGTGTTATTATCATGTCAGCCTCTTCATGAGATGATGAGAGCTCCAATGCTGCTTGACTCCTGCCTCGCACAATGGAAGTCGGTATGGTCTGCCATCCTGCAAGCACTAGCTCATGGTCTTGGGTTACAGTTGCGAGATACTCACTGTCAGCAAGGATTTGCTCACAGAGTAGCCTGTTTAGTTGCTCCTTGTTCGCGGTGCACGTGAGAACAGCGTCTCTTGTAGGCAATGGGGTGTTCAGGTCCAGCTTGTGAACTCTGCTGCTCTTGTTTCTCATTGCCCGAGTGCTTGATTTCGGAGAGAAATCATAGTAGCGATCAAAAGCTAGTACTACAGATGCATGAGAAAGATGTTTCGGTAGCCATACTTTGAAGGTTTGGATAAATGCAGCAACTGTGCCACTAGCAGGCCAGTCGACTGTCCACAAAACAGCTGACACATCCATGATAACAACTGTTGGTCGACTCCATGTTCGAGAGGATGTTTCCACTCCCAAGTTCTGCTTCAATGCGGACTTAGCTGCAGTTCTCATTATTAAGCCATCTGGTTGGAAGAGTGCGGGTGGGTATACCGCAAGCTCTGTTGAGAATACATGGGTCAAGTCAAGTTCGTGTTCGCTCATCAGCAAACCGATGACGCGTGCATAAATCGCTTCTTGGTCCATAACCAAGTGGGCACCCACCTTGATATGTTTTGTTTTACTTGCAAAGGTGATGACATGTTTGGAAATGGTGCCATAAAAGCCTTGTGGCCATGATGACTCGTACTGTGCCAGTTGCGTCTTTCCAATACTAACAGCTCTATCGGCATTGGCATCTGGGGATGCAAGCTGCCCTGTCTGAATATTGTATAAGTTGCCTCCTGGATGTGACTGGATCCATTGGGTCCATGCACTTAGAAAGGGAATCATGAAGTGATTGGCGATCTTCTCCATTATGTTTGATGCGACCTCCTGCCTCCTCTTTGTGGTACAGATGGAATGTTTGTAGATGCTCACTCATATCTAGGAGGTCAGCAGTCAGACTCACACGAGCATTGAGGCTGTATACCCCCGTGGCCATCACTTGTGGATTTTGGGTGTTACCAATGACACCACTAGGGCACTTCCCACGATGCATCCAGGTACTCTCCAGGAACTGGTCGGTTGGCACCCCATTCCAGAGTCCATCCATGTGATGCACAGAACCCTCTCCTCTCATAAATGCATCTAAGACTTCTTCAGGTAACCACGTCATAGATCGAATAATAATGTGGTTATGTCATTTAAGCATTATGATCTGGTTTTATCTGCAGAAAAGATGTTAAGTGCTCAGGAGTTAGCTAGATTGTAGAAATTGTCACTGAAATAAAGCAAATACAGTGATGTCAACTGTGGCATTATCATATTTCAAGGCCAAACTTTAACTTCAAATGACCTTGACTTGACCCATGGAGTTACAAAATGATATCCTACTGTTATCATGTGCTTATAGAACTACTCAGTCTCGCCCAAAACCATAAGAACGACAGTAAGATCATCAAAATATCTCCACGACTTCCTGGGATATGGGATATTCCTTATTTCGGGGGGCGTTTGACCTCCAATGACCTTGAGTATTGACGAATATGGATCAAAACGACTCCCAAAGTATCTGCAACCCCTCCTGATCGACTCATCATCCTAAAAACCCCTAGAAATGACACCAAGATCATCAAAATCCATCAAGTATTGACCAGGATATGGGATTTTTCAATTTCGCCGGCCATCTTGGAAAATGGCGGCCATATTGAAAAAGCCAAGCGGGAGTCAGGTGTACACCCGATGGATTCTTGAATGGGGTGGTATAAGCTTTCAAAATATGTCACGATTTGCTTTATAACAAACAATGCAGGGTTCCAGTAAAATCAGGGTCTGTGCTACCGGACTAATACATACAGATCGAAATATAAGATTTATACATCGAAGCGTAAATCTTAAAATAATACAGTTTGCAAATTAATTTACATCAAATGCATCTAAACACATATTCACTTATACTGATCAAAAAATATTTTAATTCTTAAGAATAATTGTTCTGTTACAAATTTAAATCAAAACGTAATTCTTTGAAGAAAGAATAAAGAAGAAATTTGCATCAAACTGAAAGTTACACTTTCGACTGAAATGCTTTTTTTAAATGAGGCCCTCCTAGGAAGAAGTGGCTAAGCGACAAAAGTAAAAAACGTTAGAAGACGAAGTTAAAATTAAAGTGCCAATTAAAGTGCCATAACTTTTGGACTTATGAAGGTACAGTATTTCGGCGAAATATCTTCACTTGTTCAAAAGTTACGTCACTTTCAAATTTCGTACAACTTTAATTGCGTTTTCTGGCGTTTTTTACTTTTGTCGCTCAGCCACTTCTTCCGAGGAGGGCCTCAATTAATCTGATGTATTGTTTTTTTTTTTTATTAACTCCAGAGAATTTTCTTTGGAATTAAAAAAATATGTTGTTCAGATTATATCAATCGGTCTGTTTGTCTATCTCTGTCTGTTTCTGTCTGTCTCTGTCTCTTTTAGTCTGTCTCTGTCTGTTTCTGTCTGTCCGTCTGTCTGTCTGTCTGTCTGTCTGTCTGTCTCTCCGTCTGTCTCTTTCTATATTACAGAGAGAGAGAGAGAGAGAGAGAGAGAGAGAGAGAGTTACAAGGAGTTACAAGGACAAGAGGAAGCCTCAAAGACCTTCAGGTCCACTCTGTGAGGTTCCTGTTATGAAACAAGTTTATTTTTCTTTCAACTATTCTAGCAGTAGTAGAAAACAGGATAGAAAAGTATAAGGCTCTCTCCCCACCCTCCGCTCCCTCCCTGCCAGAGGCAGGTACGGAAGAAGGTTCAAGAAAATACCTTGACCATGGAAAAGTAGGCAAGGAAACTTTACAGGAAAGTTGAGAATATATAAAAAGCTTTATAATTAGCATGCCCACAGAGATACCTTGCAAGCGAACTCCTGCAGAGTTACGTTATGTTTTAGTCTTAAACCATGAGAGTATTCAGCACTTTGTCTAGCCTATTTTTAAACATATTTAAACTTTGGCTTCAAACAACCTCTGAGGGAAGTTGGTTCCAGATATTAACTATTTTATAGGAGAAGATATTGCCGCAGACAGAGGTCCTAAATGTCTTTAGTTCCAGTCTAAACCCATCATTTTTTGTCAGATTGGCATTAAGTGAGAATAAGTTTCTGTAATCTACCCTGTCTATTCCACTGAGCATCTTGAAAACTTGAATAAGCTGACCGCTCAACCTTATCGTCTCTAAGGTAAACAAATTTAAGCGCTCCAATCTCCGTTGGTAGTTTTGCATTCTCATTGAAGGGATCAATTTTGTAGCCCTTGCTTGTACCCTTTCTAACCTTTCTATGTCCTTCCTGAGGGATGGAGACCAAAACTGCGCACAGTATTCCAGTTGAGGTCTAACTAGTGAATTATAAAGGGACATTACAGTCTCCTTGTTCCGAAACTGGAACTGTCTTTTAATATAACCTAATATTTTTACGGCCCTCTTTTCGACTTCTGCACAGTGCTTCGACGGTTTCAGATCATTGCTGATTAGACTCCCTAAGTCTTTCTCTAGATCGGTCTCAGTCAAGTTCCTTCCCAAGAGAAAGTAATCGGTCTTCGGGTTTTTATAACGTATGTGCATTACCTTACATTTGTCCAAGTTGAATGGCATCTGCCAAATAGCAGACGATTCGCCCAACGTATCAAGATCATTCTGAAGAGAGAGAGAGAACCTGAAGGAACTGGCAACCAATTTCTCTAGAATCCCAGGACTCGGGACTGGATGGCTGTCACACCCCAAGTATAAAGTTCACAACACCCAGAAAAAATGTGCATAACATTTATACCCCCTGCTGAGAGAGAGAGAGAGAGAGAGAGAGAGAGAGAGAGAGAGAGAGAGAGAGAGAGAGAGAGAGAGAGAGTATAATAAATTTTAAAATGAATAAGAAGTGGAACGTTGCATTGCATGAGTATTGGATAGTACAAAAATGCATTCTCAATTTTAAATCATTTTTAGCTGACATATTTGTTTCTGGCAGATAACTGAAATTGAATATTTGACGTTCTCTGCACATTCCATGAATTTATTTCCTTGTTTATCATTCCTAAAAGGTGAAGTCTAACAGAAATATGGGAAATTTCTAGTGCGACTACTATTACTTATACAAATAATAATAATAATAATAATGATAATGATGATGATAATAATGTTTATTGTTCTTTTCGTGTGTGTACAAAAAACATTACAAAAGAATTATATTTAATCCATATCAAAATAGTATTATAATTTTGCGGTCTTTGAAACCTAACTTATTTCTCCTATGAGAATTTTAACTAATAGATAACTCGAACCTAGATATAGCTGGGGGTCGTTCGGAACTTAACCCTGCGTTATCGGCATATTCTACTGGATTCACGTACTTGGGTTTTCCTTCAAAATACTCGGAAAGTTCCATATAGTGCATCTACCAGATGTGAGTAAAGAAAAACATTTGGCAACAACCTGTAGGACCACAGAGAGAGAGAGAGAGAGAGAGAGAGAGAGAGAGAGAGAGAGAGAGAGAGAGAGACCTTGTCTTCTGATTTAAGTATCAAACAAGCTCTTGCCTTTCTGAATATATAATGTTTTAGGGTAAGGAACGGAGTTGAATAAGCATATACATGTTTCATAAGTGGAAACAAGAAATGAGAACTTTTTTCAAATCTGAAAGAATTTATTTAGTAAATTTCTAATATGTGGAACTAAAGGGTCATTATTGCATTTTTCTTAACAATTACATCTTTTTTTAAAAAATATTTTATGAATTTTGTACGAAATTTTACTTTATCACTTCTCATTGCTTTTTTGCAGTGTTCTATTTATTGGTCATACTTTTTTAATTAGGCCATAAGTGCCGTACATTTTAAGCGACGGCGTGCTTTTTCTTAAATTTTATAAAGAAAAAAATATATATATGTATGTATATATACGAGTATGTATGTGTGTGTGTGCGTGGTCTTCAAGAAAGGCACGACCATTCTATGTTGAGTACACTCTTACACATTTTACGAAAACAGCTTTTAATATATATTTTTTTAATATTTGTGAAATATCTCATTTCAAGTTGAAATATTGATTTTCGTTCTCAAGTTAGACGTCGGAAGTTTATCTGTGCAATATTCGGCAAATATCTAATTTCTGAAAGAGATTTACAATTCGCAATATTTCCCTGTTTTATTTTTAGTAATCTTTTGGGCATTCATTTATAATTCCGCAATAAACCCCGAGTAATTTAAATCTAGAAATAATACGAAAGAGCATTCAAAATTTTGTTCTACCTCCGTTGAATCATCAGCGTGGACGAGTGGATAAAGTCATGGCCCGCGAAAATGACACCTTTAGAGAGAAGGATGGTCGAATTCTACCCAGGTAAGACCGAAAATTCATATCACATTATATTTAGTGTTCAGTCATAATTATCTTCTAATAGGTTGTTGTAGATAAACATATAAACACTGTAAATGAAAGGTTAGGAGTGGGAATTTAATTGGCACTTTGGCCAACAGATAACGCTCATGTTCGAATACCGTGGTTTGGGGACACGAGTGATTAATGTCGAAATTAAAAATCTATAAAAGTTCAATAAGCATTTTATCATAGAAAACCTATAGAAGCATTTTAATAGCCCTGAACCTAAGTCTGAGTTAAGAAAGATTTGAGTGTTAAGTTAACACGCACTAGCTAGCTGAGACAGAATTAAAGGTGCTACTGTAGTATGCGGTCTACCTACGATTGGTTAGGTTTAATCATGATATTTTCGTTAAAACTAACGAAAATATCATGACTAAACCTAACCAATCGTCAAGGGCGATTGACAATGGGATGTAAACAAACAATTAGTAAACAAGATAAGAAGCTATAATTAAAAGGTAGACCGCCGAATCGTAGGTAGACCGCATACTACAGTAGCACCGAATTAAATATGCGTTATATTTTCAACTGAATGAAAATATAATGGCCACGAATAACGTGATCAGTTCTGTACCTTACTTTCTTCCCAAACATATCGTTTGTAAATCCTAGTTATTTTAATAGTGAAAAGAGACACACCTAATTCACGAATGTGAATTCGGTTTTTATTCGTAAAATGTCTAAAAGTGTACGAGTATAACTTAGAAATGATCATTCGATTAATATATAGGATCATATGTAGAATTCGGACCCCAGCCTTCTTTAGTTAGCTTTATAAGGCTAACTAACGAAAATATCATGACCTAACCTAACCAATCGTCAAGGGCGTACAGTTAACCTAACGATTGGTTAGGTTAGGTCGTGATATTTTCGTTAGTTAGCCTTATAAAGCTAACTAAAGAAGGCTGGGGTCCGAATTCTACATTTGATCCAATATATATATATATATATATATATATATATATATATATACATATATATATATATATATACACTCGTATATTATCAAAATTAATCTTGGGTATTGTGGTTTTAACTGCAGAGTCAAATAATGTACTTTCTATAAAAGCTCAGAATAACATGACCAACAAAAACTAAAATTGGAAGGAAGTTTTTTTGTTTTTTTGGCTTCCTGGATGGCTTAGTGGTAAGATATCAGACTCAGAACGTTGCCTTGTGAAGTGAAGACGAAACCTCCTTGGAACCGCACGCTTTGCTTCAGACTTTGTATTATGTATACACACACACACATATACAGTATGTATATATATATATATATATATATATATATATATTATATATATATATATATATATATATATATATATAACCTAATATATATATATATATATATATATATATATATATATACACACATTTAACTGCAATGACCACGCAGTATATTAATGTATAGAAACGACGTAAGTATAGAGGAGTGTTCTGCACACGAGGAAGAGAAATAACGAACAAATGAAAAATAAGGTAACCGCCCGGGAATCGAACCCAGGATCTTTCGATTGCCGGTCAGATAGCATATCTGACCGGCAATCGGAAGATCCTGGGTTCGATTCCCGGGCGGTTACCTCATTTTTCATTTGTTCGTTATTTCTCTTCCTCGTGTGCAGAACACTCCTCTATACTTACGTCGTTTCTATACATATATATATATATATATATATATATATATATAAATATAATAAAATTAGGTTAAGTTAGGGAGAATTAAGTTAAATTAGGTTTCCACAATTTCCTTTTCCTACGAATGGCTATTGGATCCGTATTTCATTTCTAGAATCCTGTTCTGTCTTTGTGTAAATTGTTACATCCTCCAATTTTTTTTTTTTTTGTGGAATAACGATAAATCTGAAAGCAATTTTATCCTTCTAACGGATATATAGATCATTAATTATTTTCTTATGGGAGTTTTTCTTAGTACGATTATAGTGGAATATACTCGTATATATATATGTGTGTGTGTGTACAGCTCTTGTAGCTCTTAATAATTGTGTGTGTGTGTGTGGTGTGTGTGTGTGTGTGTGTGTACAGCTCTTGTAGCTCTTAATAATTGGGTGTGTGTGTGTATATATATATATATATATATATATATATATATATATATATATATATATATATATCATATATACAGTATATGTCGAAATATTCGCTCTTTAAGAGAGAATATGTTGCTGGTTTAAAAAACTCCCTTCTTCAGGATTGTGATTATATGACGATAACTGTCATAATAAAGTTGAGCGGTCTTTGCAAGAGTGAAGGTCATATACAGAATTTGAGCGAAGAAGGAAGTCACAAAAAATGTCTTATTGCATAAAATGTAAGATACAAAATAAGAAACTTTTACAAGAAAGAATTTTCAAGTCAAAATTGCTGGATTTGTTTTAAATGATTTCCTGAAGCATTCTGGGACCTTTTTTTTTTATAGATCCTTAACATATATATATATATATATATATATATATATATATATATTTTGTATATCGGTGGCGACGGAGGTGGTCAGGCAGGTCAGGCTGACCTGCCTGTTATTTCTCATGCTAGGGACTTAAAAAACTAACCTAAAAAAACTAACAATACACATTCCCATCTCTCTTATCAAGTTGTCAGGTTAAAAATTTCCATCTATCTATCTATCTATCACCTAAACCTCATTTCCCCAGCGAGGGTGGGGAGAGAGACGCGGGAAGAGAGGGAAGATATGTGGCTAAAAATTTTGAGTCACATATCTTTACTTTAGAAAACATGTTATAATGACCATGTTAAGATTTATAAAGGGCCTTTTCCGAAATTTGGACTGTTTCCTATTTTTTTGAAAATAAGATATTTAATGTAGATTTTTACGCTGATTTCAAAGATGTAAGATTTTTTTTTGAGAAATTATTATTTTAAAAGTTACACGGTGTTCTACTTGTCGTATATATATATATATATATATATATATATATATATTTTTTTTTTTTCTACCCGCACGAAGGGTAGAAAAAATAACTGAATACCCGGTTAGGTTCATTGAATGCTCGGTTAGGTCAACTGTACGCCCTTGACGATTGGTTAGGTTTAGTCCTGATATTTTCGTTAGTTTTAACGAAAATATCATGACTAAACCTAACCAATCGTCAAGGGCGTACAGTTGACCTAACCGGGCATTCAATGAGCCTAACCGGGTATTCAGTTGACCTAACCGGGCATTCAGTTATTTTTTCTACCCTTCGTGTGGGTAGCAAAAATATATATATATACACACATAAACTAGAACACCTTGTAACTTTTAAAATAATAATTTCTCCAAGAAAAGACTTACATTTTTTAAATCAGCGTAAAAATCTACATTAAATATCGTATTTTCAAAAACATAGGAAACAGTCCAAATTTCAGAAAGGCCCTTTATAAATAAGGTTATATAGCTATTTGCATATACACTGTGACTGTACATAAAGTTAATTATTACTGTATTATTATCCATCTTCTCAAATAACAAAGCCTTACAACGCGCATAAAAATGCACAGTTCCTCGTCTTGTCAGGCAAGCAATTTTAAGCCTGACGTCTCTATTTGAAATATGATATGATATAAATCTTATGATTTATTTATAATGTTATAAAGTCATTTGGATATTCACTATACGTAAAGTTAATTAGTATTTTAATTGATTTATTACTTTGTATCCACCGAATAACCAAGTTTTTAATGTTCGAAGTCAGGCAAATTCATATCTGCCTGACGACTTGCTGCTGTGCCAAATATATGTGTTCAATTGCCAAATCTCTTTTTTTTTAAACTTAATCTTGTTTTCAATAATATGCATATTATATACTTTATAAGGTGGGTTGGGTGGAAAATAATTGTCCAAGTTACTTAACATTTAAAAATTAATATACGGTATAGAATTTAAATTTTGTACCGATTCATCGATTTGTTGTACCTGGTATTCCATGCATTTAAACCAAGCTCACCTTCTCGTCTATTGTAATTTCGCAGCCATCCCCTCCTAAAAGAAAAAAAATAATATTTTATAGTCAGCACTGAAAATTCCTATGATGCGCGACTTTTGCGCCACACTGCATATACTGTATATATATACGAGGGTAATTCAATAAGTATCCGCACTTTTTATTTTCACAATTTTATTTTCACATCTGATAGATTATAAACACATCCCTTCTCAACATAGTCTCCCTGTTTCTCAATACACTTAGTCCTAATGCCATCACAAAAGAATGTTTTTGGCTGTGTGCGTAGCCAGTCATGCACCACCTCCTTCAGGTCATCATCGCCTTGGAATCGCTGACCTCTCAAAGCGTCTTTTAGTGGTCCAAACAGGTAAAAATCCGAAGGTGCTACGTCTGGACTGTAGGCTGGATGGTCGAGAACTTCAAATTTAAGTTCTTGAAGGCATTTTCTAGTCTGTGCAGCGGTATGAGGGCGCGCATTGTCGTGTAACAGAATAACACCTTCCGACAATCTCCCTCTCCGTTTTGTGCGAATTGTTCGCTTTAACTCATTCCGAAGCATGTCAGAATACGATGCACTTGTTACTGTAGTTCCACGCTCTAGATAATGTTCAAGGATAGGGCCTCGTGTATCCCAAAATAGTGTTAGCATAGCTTTACCTGCTGACGGCTGCGCTTTGAACTTCCTTGCAACGGGAGATGTTGGATGCTTCCATTGCATGCTCTGTCGTTTGCTTTCTGATTCATAGTGATGGTTCAAGGTTTCATCTCCAGTGATAATGCACTCTAAAAGTTTTCACCTTCATTATGATATCGCGCCAAATGACAAGAGCAGACGTCCATACCTTGATCCATCACTATGAACTAGAAAGTAAACGACAGAGCATGCAATGGAAGCATCCAACATCTCCCGTTACAAGAAAGTTCAAAGCGCAGCCGTCAGCAGGTAAAGTTATGCTAACACTGTTTCGGGATACACGAGGCCCTATCCTTGAACATTATCTAGAGCGTGGAACTACAGTAACAAGTGCATCGTATTCTGACATGCTTCGGAATGAGTTAAAGCAAACAATTTGCACAAAACGGAGAGAGAGATTGTCGGAAGGTGTTATTCTGTTACACGACAATGCGCGCCCTCATACCGCTGCACAGACTAGAAAATGCCTTCAAGAACTTAAATTTGAAGTTCTCGACCATCCAGCCTACAGTCCAGACGTAACACCGGATTTTTACCTGTTTGGACCACTAAAAGACGCTTTGAGAGGTCACCGATTCCAAGGCGATGATGACCTGAAGGAGGCGGTGCATGACTGGCTACGCACACAGCCAAAAACATTCTTTTGTGATGGCATTAGGAAGCTTGTAGATCGCTGGACTAAGTGTATTGAGAAAGAGGGAAACTATGTTGAGAAGTGATGTGTTTATAATCTATCAGATGTGAAAATAAAATTGTGAAAATAAAAAGTGCGAATACTTATTGAATTACCCTCGTGTGTATATATATTATATATATATATATATATATTTTATAATTTCCGTTTTCAAGCCATATCCCCTAAACATCGGGGTTTATTTGCTTTGAATGGGATGGGGGTAGGGGGTTTGAGGAGGAGACTTCGAACAGTTTAAAAATGAAAAAAAAATCTATCCCTTTTTTTTTTTTTTTTAATCATTTATTCATTTAATGGTTTAAGGATATTGAATTCCCTTCCAAATTTGGTTCGTTTTATTTCAACAACTTCAATATTTAAATTGTACTATTTACAAAAAATAAAATGTTGAAAGCCACTTTCGTTTCACGAAATGTACAGGGTAATCCACCCCCCCAAAAAACGTGTTCCCAGAAATAATATATAAATATTTATTTTTTACACCTTTTCCTTTTTCGATCACCCTGTATTTCTTGTGGCTGCTTATTTGGTATACGGATGAAATAATAGGGCTACGTCTTGGTCATGTCGGAACACTCGCTTTCCGTTAGATTACTGAGGTTCAGCGGTGACGCTGACTCTGTTGAGTAGCTGGAAGAGTGGCACTCCTCCGTTTTCAGATGATGTAGCGACTCGTAGATAGTTCGCATTCCACCTAAAGCCGTAGGTCCCCTCCGTCACAAGTAACCTTTAAATGACCCTCAAACATCACTATTATTACATATGAAATAAATACTAAACACGAAATTATAAGTTATATATATATATATATATATATACACTGTATATACAGGGTGCCAAAAAAGTCATGAGTCAATGAGTCATCACTGCATAAATTATAACTTATAAAATTTTTAACTAAAAACGTAATTTTATTAAAAAATAGTGGCGGCCATAAAACGAAAAGATCCATTGTCTCTGTCTCCTTTGACTCCTAACTTTTGCGCCACCCTATATATATATATATATATATATATTTGAAATGTGTTTTTCCAAGTGAATGCATGAGTGCTAGTGTACAGGGTAAATGTTTGTCGACAGAGAAATGCCAAATGAAATTCGATTTGAAGAATGAGCAAATCGTTTGAATTTCTGCGCCACTTTAAACCAATATAAAGCCTTACGTCTCTCTCTCTCTCTCTCTCTCTCTCTCTCTCCTTTTCCCAAATGAGAAAAACACAACGGCTAACTAACAATGTATACCTCCAGCATAAACGCAAACGCATTGAGAAACGTGGAAGGTGTTTCCAACACCTTTTATTTTACTCGTAACGACTTTCCGAGAATTCTTTATCGAGTTTCGCCTGATAAATGAGACTTCCAACCAAAATACCCTATTTTTTAACATTGTACGATGTGCGTATATATATATGTATGTTACAGGGAATCGGTGTAACTAGGGATTTCACGAAATCCCTAAAATGTTTAAGGATTTCATGTAAGGTTAAGTCGTGATATTTTCGTTAAACCTACGAGAAATTTATTGAATGCCCGGTTAGGTTAATTGAATACCCGGTTAGGTCAACTGTACGCCCTTGACGATTGGTTAGGTTAAGTCGTAATATTTCGTTCAAACTAACGAAAATATCACGACTCAACCTTATATGAAATCCCTCAATATTTTAGGGATTTCATGAAATCCCTAGTTACACAGATTCCCTGTAATATAAATATATATATAAATATATATATATATTATTTGTATTGCAAGACAAGTCCAATTATGAGAAACTTTAATTAACAACAGATTTCGATAATCTCTGATTACTTTACATTTGGCAATATCCCTATTCGTGGTCCGAAAATGGGAACGTTCGAGGGAGAAACTCCAGATGTGGGAAACGTTTCCCGATTTGGTAAAGGGTAAAATAAGGGATGTGATGCGGTTGCGGTCACGAAAGGTTATTTTAAAGTAGAAAGTCTTGCAGTAGGAACAGAAATCGATTTGAGAATTGCCTCTTGAAGATTCTTTCTTGGCGATTTCTCATTGTTAGACGAACGCTGAAATTGAGATGGACGAAATTGGGGGAAGAATAACATATTTATATCTTTTCAGTGCCTAACAATTCAAAGTCTAAACAATTCAATTTAACTTTAACCCTTTAACGCCGAACGTTTTTGTAGGGTTAAGTCTAGATGCGTGTATTTGAAACGGTACGTATTCGACCCAGTCGGCGTTAGAGGGTTAAGTTAAAGTTAGGCTACGTCGTAGCCAATGTCGTAACAACGCTTCCCGTTAATCAGCGAAGTTAAGCGACATTGGTTCGCATAGTTGTCGGATGGGAGACCGTCCTCCGCGTCCAGACTATGTAGCGACCCATGGCTCGAATCTCACGTAAAGCTGTACATTCCCTCCTTCATTCATATGATCTTAGATGTTGCGAAGGGGTTAAACAAACCCATCTTTATATTTTTTAAAATAAAATTTACAAATTGGAGGAGCTACATTTTACAGAATTAGAATACTTTTTCATCTCAAAAAATTTATTTACGCAGGTCAACATAACCTTTTAGTCGTAGTTTAAGATGAAATACAACAGCAGTTTACGAAGTAGGGAGTTCGCTGCTTTCAGATTGGTCAGTCCTTTGTGGATTACTCGAAACTACCTAAATGAAGATAAAATTTCTATCCTTTATACATTATTTGAAACTAAGTTTTATGAACTAAATATGAGAAAGTAGGGTATGGTTAACTTTTTGAGCTTCACATTTTTATTTTTAATGGTCCTTATGGGGAAATTTTTTTTGTAATTCAGTTTCTACATTTTTTAGTTTTGAGAATTGGGTGAAGGTCCGAAACGTTGACTGATAAGTAAATATTTATAATGTGAAATCACATTTTGGCGTAGGGATGTGGTGACCCACCCCCACCCCCGGTCGTAAGGTGCAACTAGCGCCGCATCTTCTACGATACAGTAGGGAAAGGGTTGTGCTGGGGACCCATCGTTCCCTCTTTTTTCCCCCAAGTCGGGCAGCAATAGCCTCGGGCATTCACGCTGTTTTTGCCTTTTCATCCCAATTTTGGGGACATGAGATTCTCGTGATGAATAATTGAATGAAGTTACATTTAAAAAAAGAAATTGTTTGGATTTTAGACTAACAGGGTGTTCATCATTATAAGGCCAAGTTTTGTCAAAACTGAACTGAATAAATGATGTCCTTTCAAAATAAATTAAATTTATATTAAACACACACACACACTATATTTACTTAGATAACAAGCTTACCTTATCATCATATGCAGATGATATCACTCTAACATCCACCCACAACAACATCGACACCGCTACAAATAACCTACAAACATACATAAACAGTATACAAGACTGGCTCACACACAATAGACTCAAAGTAGCGCCCACAAAATCAACCATCACCTTGCTTACAAGCAACACAAAAGAACACCAGGTAATTCCACAGCTTACACTAAACAACATCAACATTCCACACACTCACAGAACCAAAATACTTGGTGTCACATACAACACATCATTATCTTTTGCAAACCACATTCAGGACATTAAACCAAATGTACGTCAAGACTTAACACGCTTAGGGTACTAACAGGCACAAACTTTGGACACCAGCAGGAAACAACATCACTCATATACAAACAATATATTCGCTCAGTTATGGACTATGCTAGCCCATGCTGGGCACCCATTATCTCAAACACACACATAAACACCTTACAAACAATACAAAACAACGCACTTCGTATCATTACAGGATGCACTCAAACAACACCAATAGAACACCTGCACACAGAAACAAAAATACTAAAAGTTAGGGAACATTTAGACATGAGGGGAACACAATTCATGGCAGCAGCGACAACTAACCCACAACACCCTTGCCACTACATGTACAATCATGCACCAACACCGCGCACCATTAAGGTAACACCAGAGAGATATTATAACGAAATACTCCATTCCATACCACGCCCCACAGACATCACACAGTACAGAAAACACATACACACACATCTAACCCACAAAGCACTGACACGACTCGGTCCGAATGCGGTCCTAGGTGCGAAGCCGCCACCCATTAACAGGTCAGAGATCAGCCTGAGCAGATCGGATCGAGTTAACTTAGCACGATTCCGATGTGGACATCACCCAAACTTACGGACATATAAACACAGACTAGACAACTCCATAGACGACACCTGCCACCTGTGCCAAGACACACCACAAACAATTGAACACATTATGACGGACTGTACCGCTCTAGCACAACAACGAACACAACACAACATCACTAGTGCGCTGAACCTCTGGTCCACTCCGGAGAGGGCGATCGGTTACCTGCGTGCCGCCGGCTTGCTCGATCAGGGTGGGCTGATCGGCTAAACAACAACAACAACAACAACTTAGAATTAATCATTTTAAAATTTCACACATACGCAGTCAAGACCAATTTCAAATAAATACAAACTTTGTTTAATCTAAAATCCAAACTTCTTGAAACTACAGAAGCAAAATATAAAATTGTTTCTCACCACTTCAATTAATTTTTTTTTAACATTTTTACATTTTTAAGCCATTCATAAAAGCCAGTCAAAGTCTGACACTTGAAATCAGAACGATTCCATCATAATTTTAAGTTTCACAACGGTTTGAAAAATTGTGAAATTGATAAAAATTGAAGCTGCACGCAATTTGCGAGTTTTTTCTTTTATAACTTGAAAGTAAATTTCAAACTTTCATTGGCTAAAATTTTACTTATAAAGTTTAGGTTAATAATTTTTTCGTGACTTGGTTTGAGCCTTCTTAAAAAAAAGACAAAAAAATCGTGCACTTTTTACAAAGAATGAAAAGAAATTCTATACTTTACGATATTATTATCTATGAAGTCACGATACCTTCACAATCCAATTACAGTTATCCATCCATCCATCGTGTTCTGCCTATTTGGAAGGTCCAACTCATGTGTCTCGCCAAAGTGTATAGCCATTTGATAAAGTGATAAGATGTAATATCGCATAATTTAAGCTTAAAATATTTATTTAACTAAAGATAAAGTGGACATTTTATTTCATTTTCATTAGAATAAACGCTCTGCCTGGGGGTGGGCAAACCAGCCCATTCCCCAGCCGGTCCCAAGTTCGGATAAAAGAGGAGGGTTGGCGTCTGGAAGGGCATCCGGCCGTAAGATTTATTGCCAAAACCAGAGAGGATGGCATGCGGACCAAAGAAGACTCAAGAGAGAAGACTGGCATGGTATGGGCATGTAATGAGAAGGGACGAGAACTACGTTGGGAGGAGGGTGTTATCTATGGAAGTGCCCGGGAGGAAGAAAAAAGGAAGACCGAGGATGAGGTGGAGAGATCGCATCAGGATGGACATGAGCGAGAAGAACCTGACGGAGGAGATGGCGTAGGATAGGGCGGAGTGGAAAAGAAGTATCCGCAACAGCGACCCCATATAAATGGGACTAATAATGCTGCAGAAGAAGAAGAATTAGAATAAACGCTCTTTTCAATTGTTAAGAAATAGTGATGAAGCGAATTCTACTTGTCAATAAATGTTAAAATCATATTTACACCACAATTTTCCAGTTCGCGAAATTTAAAAACACCACTAAAAGCTATCCACTCAAAACAAAGTTCGTATTTTGCTTTATTAGCGTTTTTCTGTTTTTTAATTTAATTAAAAGTCAAATAAACATTTTAATAAACTTCTCCTGATCCAAAATTTACAAAGTCCCTATGATACTCCGTGTAATTTGATTTTTCTGCCATTGAAATTCTGATATAAAGAAACTGTCAACGATTCTTCCTCCAAAAATGTTTGTATTATGCTCTTCCCGATGCCTGCTTTAAACTCCTGCTTTAAATAATCCTCGATTATTCTTCCATAGAAAAGAATATGACAGCAAATCAACCAAAGTATATGAGTAACTATCTGACAAGTGACAGCCAACCCAAAGGTTATTATCACGCGATAAATGCGTTAGCTACACTTACATTTCTGATAACAAACAAAAATGATTGAATTAATGAGTGGATGAAAAATAATTATAAATAATTATAAATATTTATAAAATCCATGTATAATAATTTACTAAACTTATGAAGCGTTATACACTACGTACAATACATAAAAAATAAGCGTCATTTATCTTTATATCCTAAATGAATACAAACTCTTACGCAAATTACCTTTTCAGTATTTCTGCAAAGATTTATTATAGTTTCTTACTGACACGTTGCATTATCTGCTTATATGGTTGGTTATTTCATATTAATTAACAGAGAAATTTTTGCGACTGGAAACGGATATTACCATATTTGATACGAGAAACTTTTTGTTACGTTTGCGCCAATACCAGACGTTATCTTAGATATATAAATTATGATGTCTTCTGAATATTAATTTTATTTTTGCAGTAACGAAACTAATGTAAAGTAAAATTAATCTTACAATTAGATATAAATCTATTTTTACAGAAATTAATGAAAAAGCTAATTTCAGTATATCATATCTATATTTAAAGACGATTTGGTTTCAAAGTTTGGAAACAGACGAATCATACGAAGCTAAAAAATATTCAGATCATGTACTATTTATTGTAGAACTAAATATAGTTCATCTCCATATACAATTCGGCTCAAAATATTTGTACCTTACTTTGAAATGCAGTCTATAATTCAGACTCCTGAGCTAATCTAGTCCATGTCTTTATGCATTTTGCATTTATCATACAGATCCAGTTGTACTGTTATATGGACATCCTTACAAATGAAAAAGTAAGTGATCCTATTTAAATGAAAACTAATGAAATAATAGTGAGTGATCTGAAACCAGCACCGTAATTACGCTCATTATGGAATGTACTGTCGGTAATGTAGTTTAATATTATATATATATATATATATATATATATATATATATATATATATATATATATAATAAGGGAAGAAAATAACATTGACTTAATGCCTTAGATACTGTACTTCCCGGTACATGCCCCATATACAGACCTGTTTTTGTCTGCTTAATTGTAAAAACTGTAATTTTGGGTAGGTGGGTAGACAGAGAAACAGGTAGTAAGGCCTCAGCATATTTTTGAATTTTTGATGACATAAAATACGCACATGTACAGTTGCCCGCATATGTCATGTTCCTCTCCTCACAGGCGACTCCGTACATGTGGCAACGCCGCAGTGATAGTCAAGGTACCCCAACTGGGGAAGGTGGGGTGGAGGGGGCACAACCGAGTCCAACAACATATAACACAGACATAGGATCACCTGAAGATCAGGGCCCCTAGCCTTCTTTAGTTAGCTTTATAAAACTAACTAACGAAAATATCATGACCTTACCTAACCAATCGTCAAGGGCGTACAGTTGACCTAACGATTGGTTAGGTTAGGTCGTGATATTTTCGTTAGTTAGCCTTATAAGGCTAACTAAAGAAGGCTGGGGCCTTGATCTTCAGGTGATCCCAACTTTTTATATACTAGTGAATTTGAACCAAAAATAGACATTACACAACAAATTACAATTACATTACAATAGTTTATAATATTTAGAGATTAGCTAGTCGAGAAAATGTAAATTTATGGACAACTTAACTTATTATGCTTTGCCATTTTTGTGACTGTAAAATATTTTTATATAATTACACTTTGAAATTAGTATAAATTATCATAGTGTTTTTTGGTGTTCAATTTTCTGTAAATTTAGATTTTGTTTTGTAATGAAAATTTTAAAATTTCAAATAATCAGTAAGAGAATCAGCTAAATTTGACCGATGCCAATACCCCAAAAATGGCCGATTCTGCCAATGCCGATGAATCAGTACACCGCTAGTTTTTATTGATTTTGCTAATTTTGAGGGCCAAGTTCTTTACCGGTAAATATACTATTCAATTTGATGTAATAACATGTTTTATAGATTTAATGCCTCACGCATGTTGTTTATACCCTCATGTGATCGCAAGTTTCTTTAAAAATATCATCTTATTTGTTAAACTTTAATACAAAAAATGTCTCATCTTCTAATTTTTTTTACAGATAAGATAGTATAATGCCTCCAAATAAAGAAATTTCATACAAGAATAGGTTGAAAATTATTGTTCTCCATAAAGAAGGCAACACTCAAAGACGAATAGTTGCTAAAGCTGGAGTATCATTGTCTATTGTTTCCAAAACACTTTCTCACTACTCACAAACTGGGGATGTGAAGAACAAAACAGGTTGAGGATGGAACCGAAAAACATCTAAAAAGGATGATGAGTATATGATAATGATGAGCAAGCGTAATAGAAAGAAGATTGGTGGGTGTGGAAGGGGAATGAGGGAGTGTGGAGGTTGGTTGTGTAATGTCTATTTCTGGTTCAAATTCACTAGTTATAAAAAGTTGTATTGTGGTAGCTGTTCATATAGACTTGCAGTAATCATAATGGAACCTTATCTACACTAATAATTGTGACGGTCGAACTGCCTGTGAACTTTCTTTCTTTCTTTCTTATGGCCGGCCAAACCACTGCCCAGATTTGGATGAGACTTGGGGAGATAGGGGTAACTGAGGCCGGGGAAGAACATAGACTATGTGGCGTCGGCTTTCGAGGTCATCTGAGGCCGCTGGAGGCCTTTGTATTCAGGATTGGTTGAAAGATAGTGACATAAAATGGGTGGAGCTCTAGCATATATCGAAATAAGAACATAGGCTATATGGCGTCGGCCTCCGAGGTCATATAATGTTATAATGTTATAATGTTTCAGACCAACAAAGACCCTAGGATCCACTCATGGCTGGTCTACCTAACTGTGTTCGTAATCGTGTATTGTGTATACACATACGAGGAAAAGTGTAGGTGTGGCTGTAAAGACTGTACAGTAATGTAGAAATGTGTGTGCACCCATTATGGGTCTCCCATTTAAAGGTGTTTGTGGGGCAAGTGAAGATCATGAGTTTTTCAATACCTCACAGTACTATGGGGGGCACCGCTCGGCAGAGGAATCTCTTTAAATGGGGTGTGTAAGGACAGAGAGTATCCCCTAACCCAAGACGCTGCCTCCCTATATCCCACAACACTTGTGTTGAGCTGTGGGATCTATCCCCACAAAGCCTTAATTTTACTACCTTAAACTATACCCTTTCTATCAACATGCGCGTCCAATCGATTCTTAAACATGTTTATAGACGTGCTACTAATTACTTCTACCGGCAAACTATTCCAGCTATTTACTATTCTATGCGTAAAAAAGTTTTTCGCAACTGCTGTCTCGAACCTTCTACTTGTCAACTTACACCCGTTATTTCTAGTCCTATTATATTGAGATATTTCGAAAAAGCTATCTCTATCTACGTTATCAAACCCATTCATAATTTTGAAAACCTGGATTAGATCACCCTTTAACCTCCTAGTCTCGAGTGTAGTCAATTTTAACTCTTTAAGCCTATCCTCGTACGACTTTGACCTAAGAGACGGAATCATCTTAGTTGCTCGTCTTTGAACTCTTTCGATTTTGTCTATATCTTTGCGCATATGCGGATTCCAAAATTGGACCGCGTACTCCAAATGGGGTCTAACTAATGATTTATAAAGAGGAACTATAATATCGCGCGATTTGTACTCAAAATTTCGAGCTATAAAACCTAACACTTTGTTCGCCTTATTGACCGCCGCTGTACTTTGTTTCGCTACTTTTAAATCACCAGTGACTATAACTCCTAAATCTTTTTCCTGCTCTACGCTTGTTAAATCTTTCCCTGACATACTATACGCAAAATTACCGTTACGCGAACCTATATGCATAATTTTGCACTTATCCACGTTAAATCTCATTTGCCATGTGACTGACCAATCAACGATTTTATTCAGATCTTCCTGAATTTTACCTCTATCTTCGTCATTAATCGCCCTACCACCCAGCTTCGTGTCATCCGCAAACTTTGAAACTGTACTGACTAGGCCGACATCTAAATCGTTAATATAAGCACACCGGACAAAAAATTAGTCACCCCTCTCAGAATGTACCTAATAACGTGTGACGGCGCCTCTGGCCTTGATAACCGCACGAATCCGGCGAGGCAGAGACTCTACGAGGTTGTGCATGTACTGAACATCGATTTGCTGCCACTCGTTCATCAGCCGGTCCCGAAGTTCCGCCAGAGTCCGTGGGTGTCTATTCCTGCGCTTCACTTTCTGTTTCCAGCCTGAACAACACCTTCGACGCATTCAGGATTAAAGGCTTCATTGGACCTGCGATGTACTCGTCGCCTCCCATCATTGGAGAACAAACAAAAACGGGACTCATCGGACCAAATTACACGTTTCCAATCTGCCGCAGTCCAGTTTTTGTGCCTCTGAGCCCATTTATAACGTGCCAATTTGTGACTTGCTGTTAACAGCGGCCTCTTCCGTGGTACCCTGCTCCAGATGTCCATCGCATGCAGTTCTCGTCGCAATGTCCGTTCGGAAATTGGTCGCTGGAGAACCTCATTGGTTTCTTGGAGCAATTGTTCTCTGGTTTGAAAACGATTTGCAGTTACTAGACGAGAAACATGGCGGCGGTCACTATTGTCGAGAATTGTTTTCCGGCCACAGTTACGCCGTCGATTTTCAGTTGATTGCGAACTACACCACTCTTTGTAAACTCGCTGGACAGTACGCGTTGACACACCAACAAATTGGGCTACTTCAGACATTTTGTGTCCGTGGGCTCTGCCAAACACGATGGCTCCTTTTTGCCACTGAGTAACGTCTGCCTCACGACCCATTTTGCAGACTATATCCAACACACACTTTGTTCTTCACCACCTCACGAAACAGATCTGATCCTGTGTGCTACGTCACCGCTACTTGTCACTTACCAATGCTACATCAGCGCCCTCTGTGTGACCTTGAACTTCCTACTATCGGTGCTATTAGGGGTGACTAATTTTTTGTCCGGTGTGCTTATATAAGAAAAAGCAAGGGGCCCAATACAGAACCCTGAGGAACGCCACTCGCTACATTAGCCCAACACGACTCCGCTCCATCAACGACCACCCTCTGTTTCCTGCCTCGCAACCATTCTTCTAGCCAATTTATTACTACACCCCTGATTCCATGAGCCTTAGTTTTTTCAATCAGTCTTTTGTGCGGCACGGTGTCAAACGCTTTTTGAAAATCTAAATACACTACATCAACCGCCCGATGTCTATCGTAAACGTTAACCACGCTTTGGAAAAATTCTAAAAGATTAGTTAAGCAAGATTTGTTTCGCCTAAAACCGTGCTGCGTATTTCTGACCAGATTATGCACTTCTAAGTGTTCGACTATACGATCCCTAATTATTGATTCCAGTAGCTTACCTACAACAGACGTTAAACTGATTGGCCTATAATTTCCCGCCGCACCTTTATCGCCTTTCTTAAAGATAGGTGTTACGTTTGCTAACTTGAAATTATCTGGTACGCACCCCTCAGAAATAGACGCATTAAAAATCTTTGTTAGCGGCACAACAATGCTATCTTTTAATTCTTTTAGTTGTATGGGATATATGGAATCCGGACCCGGTGATTTACGCGTTTTCATTTTATCAATATAGCGCATTACTTCCCCTTCACTAACGACAATATTATCCAAAATATTACCATTATCAAAAGGTATTATGTCTATGACCGTAGGGATATTCGTTACATCTTCTATAGTAAAAACTGACGTAAAAAATTCGTTTAGCAAGGTAGCCATTTCCTTGTTTTCAGAGACTAGATCTCCATTTCCATTTTTTAATGGACCTAAGACACTTTTTACTGGATTTCTATTATTGACGTATTGAAAGAATCGCTTGGGATTTTCTTTACCGTCACGAGCTATGGAGATTTCAAATTCGCGTTTTGACTTTTTTATTACACTTTTAGCTTCACGCCTTAGAGATATGTAGTTGTTTCGTAACAACAGATTATCTTTATCGGACTTGTATAGCCTATAAGCCCTCTCTCTACTCTTTATATGTCTCCTACTCTAGAAGTAAACCACAAGGGCTTGTTGTTTACTTTCGCACGCTTAATTTTGTACGGTACACATTCCTCATTTATAGTCCTAAATACCTACGGTAGGTTAATTGAATGCCCAGTTAGGTCAACTGTACACCCTTGACGATTGGTTAGATTAAGTGATATTTCCGTTAAAACTAACGAAGATATCACGACTTAAACTAACCAATCGTCAAGGGCGTACAATTAACCTGTCGCCCCGCTAGTTACTGTATAAGACTAGTAAACTACATGGACTTCAACGCTGTTCACGATCATATTAACTGTTTATCTTTACGAATACAGATATTACATTATAATTACCTGTATGTCAATGACTGCACATTCAATTGTCCTTTAGATATACAGTATATGTCTGTGTTATATGTTGTTGGACTCGGTTGTCCGCCCTCCACCCCAGCTTCCCCCAGTTGGGGTACCATGACTATCACTGCGACGTTGCCACATGTACGGAGTCGTCTGTGAGGCGAGGAACATTGCACATGCGGGCAACTGTACATTCGATTCACAGTAATGGGTTAAGTGAATTTATACCAAAATGAATAAATAAAGTGATAATTACGACCCGTCGCTGCTTATGAGAGTATGAAGGCCTTTGGGGACTCGGAACTCTTAAATTTTTTTATAATTTAGGCCATTCTGCATGGGTATTTTCAGCTTTTACTTTTAGCTGCCCTAAGGCTGCTGGCACCCTGTAAAATTTGAGCTTAAAGGTCAGTTAATGTTACAGGTCAGTATTGTAATTCTGCTTGTTGTCCGTAAGTATATAATATCGATTTGATTAAACTCGCGTTTTTCAGATATCCGGCTTAACTCGCTCCACTCTAAAAACTGTCCAATCTAAGTATTTTCTTTAAAGCGTGACAGAAAATGGCACAGCGTTTCTGAAGAGGACGTAGATGGTCATACATAACTTAAAACTTTTTCGATATTCTCAGAAAGTACAAGAATTACTAAAACACTTTTTAAATCTAAAAACATCACATGGATCACCTGAAGATCAGGGCCCCCAAATTAAAGGAAGATAAAATAATATCAGAAAATTTTTATTGTGATAAAAAAACAATTTATGAGAAACATAATGGTGGATCGGGCTGGGGGTGATAATCTTCAGGTGATCCAAATATATATATATATAGTCATGCGGTTTGCTTCTACAAAGCTTCAATTTAATATTTAGGAGAAATCCAATGACAAGGAGGAATGTAAATGCCATGAAAAGTCTTCTTTAATGCGCAACGTTTCGAGCAATACGCTCATCATCAGGCTAGATAATAACAATATGAAATTAGAATCAATAAATAAATGTGAACAAGACAAAATAATTTCCATAAAACCTATTCAGTAAAAGCAAATTTTAAAAAGACTAAAAGAAGAGGGTTAAATTCAAAGTTATAAAAATTTACATATAAAATTAACCAGAAATTTAAAAAGCTATTTTTAAATTACATATAGTAAATTTGAAATTAGTACACTGGAATAATTAACACTAATACAATGGAATAATTAACACTACGAACCTTTCAATGCTGGTTCCGAGGCACGAGTAATTTAAAACAAAACAAAACAGGAAACAAGCTATGGGTTGGGCGGTTGGAGTTATAAGTTAGGGGAGGGGGGATTATAAAAAATTGGGGAGGGGAGTTGGGGAGGGGGGTTTATAAAAAATTTAGAGGGACAGCTGAGGAATCCACGTTTAGAGAAGGGGACATTGTTTTAATATAAAGAGATTCCAAAATTCTAAGTGAGTTAGGACAAGAATTACAACCGAGAATTTTAAAATTATCTAAAGTGACATCAGTTTTACATTTTATACTGTGTTCCCGAATACTGGAGGCTTCTTTTTTATTTAAAATTTTACCTGTTCGGCAACTTATTCCCATATGCGAATAAAATCTAGTCCTGAGGGAGCGCACGGTGCTGCCAATGTAAGTACCAAGGAGACACCTTGGGCAGGTAAATAAATATACAACACCGCTACGCAACGAATCAGGAGTTCGATCCTTCGCTGAGAAAAAGCTACCTAAAGGCATTTTGTTAATAAATATAATGCGAAAATCAGTATGATAAAAAAATGTTCTTAACAACTTTGTAAATTTAAGTTTAAATTCTTTATTCATGGGACCCATTTCAGGTACCAGGAAATATTTTATATCTTTAGGCACTGAAATACAGGAAAGTTGAGGGCTATAAACATTATTTAAGAAAGATCTTATTAGTTTATCTACATATTGAACAGGAAATTTAAGATCATATTTTACCAATAATAGTTTTCCTGTTCAATATGTAGATAAACTAATAAGATCTTTCTTAAATAATGTTTATAGCCCTCAACTTTCCTGTATTTCAGTGCCTAAAGATATAAAATTTTTCCTGGTACCTGAAATGGGTCCCATGAATAAAGAATTTAAACTTAAATTTACAAAGTTGTTAAGAAAATTTTTTTATCATACTGATTTTCGCATTATATTTATTAACAAAATGTCTTTACGTAGCTTTTTCTCAGCGAAGGATCGAACTCCTGATTCGTTGCGTAGCGGTGTTGTATATTTATTTACCTGCCCAAGGTGTCTCCTTGGTACTTACATTGGCAGCACCGTGCGCTCCCTCAGGACTAGATTTTATTCGCATATGGGAATAAGTTGCCGAACAGGTAAAATTTTAAATAAAAAAGAAGCCTCCAGTATTCGGGAACACAGTATAAAATGTAAAACTGATGTCACTTTAGATAATTTTAAAATTCTCGGTTGTAATTCTTGTCCTAACTCACTTAGAATTTTGGAATCTCTTTATATTAAAACAATGTCCCCTTCTCTAAACGTGGATTCCTCAGCTGTCCCTCTAAATTTTTTATAAACCCCCCTCCCCAACTCCCCTCCCCAATTTTTTATAATCCCCCCTCCCCTAACTTATAACTCCAACCGCCCAACCCATAGCTTGTTTCCTGTTTTGTTTTGTTTTAAATTACTCGTGCCTCGGAACCAGCATTGAAAGGTTCGTAGTGTTAATTATTCCATTGTATTAGTGTTAATTATTCCAGTGTACTAATTTCAAATTTACTATATGTAATTTAAAAAGCTTTTTAAATTTCTGGTTAATTTTATATGTAAATTTTTATAACTTTGAATTTAACCCTCTTCTTTTAGTCTTTTTAAAATTTGCTTTTACTGAATAGGTTTTATGGAAATTATTTTGTCTTGTTCACATTTATTTATTGATTCTAATTTCATATTGTTATTATCTAGCCTGATGATGAGCGTATTGCTCGAAAAGTTGCGCATTAAAGAAGACTTTTCATGGCATTTACATTCCTCCTTGTCATTGGATTTCTCCTAAATATTATATATATATATATATATGCTTACCATACGTCCCGATTTGACTAGGACAGTCCCGGCTTTGAGCTCTTGTTCCGGCGTCCCGGCCGGCTTGTAATTCTGTCCCGGTTTATAATTAGGTCAATTAAATATCCGGTTAGGTTAACTGAATGTCCGGTTAGGTCAACTGTACGCCCTTGATGATTGGTTAAGTTAAGTCGTGATATTTTCGTTAGTTTTAACGAAAATATCACAACTTAACCTAACCAATCGTCAAGAGCATACAGTTGACCTAACCGGGCATTATATCCCATAGAATGAATTGTTTGTTTTATTTGTCAAAACTGTGGGGAGTATCTCCAGGTGGAGCGGACTGGGGCGGAGTATCTTCAGGTGGATCGGGCTGGGTGGAAGATCTTCAGGTTGACAGAGGAAACTAACCTAACCACTACGACTCCTATCAGTGTAACCTTAACCTAAAAATTTAACATAAAAATAAAATAAATTTTGCAACCTGAAGATCAAGGACCCCAATTTTTCCCACCTGAAGATCAGGGCCCCCTTGGGTGGTCAGACGTCCGGCTTTAGGCGGACAGTCCGCCTTTTGAGCACTATGTCCTTAGGGTGGCCATTTCCAAATTTCCAAAAAGGAAGACTGCGTATGTGGCCGTACGTTAACATATATATATAATATATATATGTTAACGTACAGCCACATACGCAGTGTCCTTCTTTTTAAATGGCCACCCTAGGACCCCCAGATGAGGCTAGGGGCCCTGATCTTCAGGTGATCCCATCACTTTAGAATGGAAAGAGAAAGGATAAAAATACACGTTGTATAGAAAAATATCTATGTTACTCAACGTTTCCTTAAAACCATCAGATAAATGAGATCAGGGGTCTTTACTGCGTAATGGTAGAATATAATTTAAATTGTTGGATCACCTGAAGATCAAGGCCCCCATGTATTCTTGTTTTTTGCTTTACAGTACCCAATATAATAAGAAATTAAATTGAATGCCAGGTTAGGTCAACTGTATGCCCTTGACGATTGGTTAGGTTAGATATTTTCGTTAGTTTTAACGAAGATATCATTTGGTAATTGAGGCTGGGGGCCCTGAACTTCAGGTGATCCAAATTGTTTAACCAGTTAAATTGTATTAATGCTAAATTACATTAATGAGCTATATTATACTGGATTGTATACAAAGTTTTGTCCGATAAATAAAATTTATTCAATAAAACCAAACATAATTAATCTTCAGTGGTAGAAAGATGTTCAAAGTAATCGCCTTTATTTGCAATACATTTTTGCCATCTTCCTGGCAATTTCATGATGCCATGTGCAAAGAATGTCCGTGGTTTAGCGGTAATCCAGGCATCTAGAACAGCGTGAATTTCTTCCGCAGATGAGAACTTCCTACCACGAATTGAAGATTTAAGTGGGGAGAAAAGGTAAAAATCAGACGGTGCGAGGTCTGGTGAATATGGGGGATGTGGCAATACTTTAAAACCGAGATCGCGCAGTTTCTGAACAGTTTTAGCAGCTGTATGAGGCTTCGCGTTATCATGGAGGTAGTGAAGATGGTGGTATCCCCCATTAACTAGTCGCCGACGTTTTTGCTGAATTGGTACCTTCAAGCGATCTAAATGCTGACAGTAAATATCAGCATTTATTGTTTGTCCACGTGGCAATACCTCCAAAAGGAGAACACCCTTGCAGTCCCAGTATACCGAGAGCAGATGTTTACGAATGGTCAACGTCCGTTGAACTTCCACATTTGGGATATCACCATCTCCTCTCCAACTCATATGATGATAGCTGCCATCATTGTCCCAATAGATCCAAACTTCGTCCATTGTAATTAATTGTCCCAAGAAATCATTTGCAGCATATTTCTCCAACAACTCTAAACATATTCGTTCACGGTTTGCCTTTTGTTCAACAGTTAAATAATGTGGAATCCATCGATTAGATAAATAACGTTTCCCCATCTGAATAAGATGCTGCTGAATTGTTCTGTGACAAACTCCCAGTTCTAATGCAATACTCCTAGTCGTAGCATACTTCTCTGTATCCAGAAAGTTTTGTATACCTGTGTTCAAATCCAGTGATGGTCGACCACAACGTGGTTTATCATCGACATTGAAATTGTTTTCCTTGAATTGAGCCACCCACCGACGACATGTACGTTCATTTGTTGTTTCTGCACCAAGTGTCGAATTTATCTCTGCTGCTATGATTGCAGGTGACATTCCACGTTTCCAGAAGAAATAAATCAGCTTACGTACGTCTCTTCGTTCAAATTCCATGCTTAAAAATAAGCAATAAATGATAAATGCAGCGAGAAATGAATGAAGAGAAAATGATGATGGCTGACGGTTGGGTAGGCTAGGCGCTATGTAGCGCCTAGCCTACGCATAGCCTACGCATAGTGTTCGAAGCACGAGAATTATATATTAAATAAATCAACCTAATTTCAGTAGCCATAGACCTCATAATTACAAGAATATCAACGTTTATTCATCGGACAAAACTTTGTATACAATCCTGTATTAAATTATATTAAATTTTATTGCATTTTATTAAATTATATTAATGAAAATCTAGTCCAGGGTTTACCAACCTGGGCGGTAGCGCCCACTAGTGGGCTCACATTGAAGGTAATTAAATATTTATTTCATTATTTATTTTATCGATTATGTTGATTTATTCTTTTTGATCTAAGGTGGGCGATAAGCTTTTTTAATTTTCAAAAAATCGTAAAAGTGGGCGGTGAACAAAAAAAAGGTTGGTGACCCCTGATCTAGTCAGTGTATCTAGTCTACCGGTACTTATTCCCTTTTCCCCCGCATCACTTTTACAAAAATAAGCATTTTTTGTGTATTTTTGTATTTAAACAGAAACAAGTCGTGGTCCTGTGCTAGGGGCTGTGCGGACCCCGGTTAATTGAATGCCCGGTTAGGTCAATTGAATGGCCGGTTAGGTCAACTGTACGCCCTTGATGATTGGTTAGGTTAAGTCGCGATATTTTCGTTAAAACTAACGAAAATATTATGACTTAACGTAACCAATCGTCAAGGGCGTGCAGTTGACCTAACTTGGCATTCAATTGACCGGGGGCAACTCACAAGTAGATAGATCACAGCACTGCATTTTCACATGCTCACATTACAACAATAATATTCAGACTAAACTAGATCTAAGCAGGCAACAAATAAACATTAATAACAACAACAAAAATTACTGTTTATGCGAGTTCGTTTGGAGAAAAAGGTATGCAAATGAAGATTTATTTATTAAAATACTGTCTTTTGAAATCTTACATGCAGAACGCTGTTTTGCAGAGCGCTTTTTTCAGAAATGTGGGGGGAGGGAGGAATAATTACCAGTCTACCATATGCAGTGTAAGAAGGAAAAAGTTATTTTGAAATCGGGTAAGTTTTATTCTACGGTACAACTTGTAGGAGAAGGAACCTTCATTGCTGTATGGACGAGGGAAAACTAACAAAATACCTATATTTTGTTTGTGCAACAAACATTATATTAGTTTTTAAAATTTAATGTAATCGTTAAAATATGTCCAAGTGTGTCGTACATCACTCGTCGTTATAAGTAGGAAAGAAAGAATGACTTGTTTTACTATAAAAAATAAGCTGACATGAATTGAGAACACCATTTTCAGCTCGTTACCGATCACCATACGAATAATTAATTTGCTTGCTTTAAACGCTGATCAATAGCGATGTTTGTTCTGGGAACTTTATGGTTCATTCGTGACTTTTACTACTAATTGTATCGCCTCATTAGATGGTACTTAGAAAAGACAATTTTTAGTGCGTATAAGTAGTAGCTACATTAGAGTTTAATATAATTACAAACCAAATAACTGTAAAAGGTATTCATAAATTCTTAATATACTTAACCCTTTAACGCCGAACGTTTTTGTAGGGTTAAGTCTAAATGCATGTATTTAAAACGGTACGTATTCGACCCAGTCGGCGTTAGAGGGTTAAACCGTAATAGTTTTAACAGTAACCTAAACCGATAAAGTAAATAATTCATAATGGACTGTAATATTGTTCTTACTAATAAATATAAAATAAAGCAATAAGGGAAGTGTAAACAATGACACGCTTTGCAAACTAGTTAACTGAAGGAACGTGGCTGGAATTAGAGGCTCTTCTTTGAAGTTGTCGGTGATCTGGATAAAAATTTCCGCGTCCGGAGTAAGAATGTTTAGAAAATTTGGAATATAGTGAGATTACGTATTATCTTAATATATTTCAGGAATAAAGATTAACTAATAATTTAATAACGTTAACTGTCATAAGCTTTTCCATACTGACAAAATGGGAATTAACAATTAACTGTTATTAATAACAGTGGATGAGTTTCCATTAATTAATTGCCATCTGACGCCCTGTATATTTATAAAGATTTAATTTATGTATACTGAATGAATACCCTTTTAATGGTCTCACCTCCTTGAATAATAATAATAATAATAATAATAATAATAATAAAATTCAAGATTCAGGAATTTAGACAACTTTGAATTTCGTTTGGTACATGTATAAATACACATATGACCTACGTAAATTAACATCTATAATCTATCTATCTATCTATAATAATAATAAAAGGACGTGTGTGTCTGTTCCAGCCATAACTCCAAAATGGAAGCAGTTACAAACATGAAACTTCACACACACATATTGATTAGGTCCCCAGGTTGTGCACCTGGGTGTTAATAAATTAAATAATTTTAAACAATTAAATGACGTCATCAAGATCATTACGTCATTACGTATATATATATATATATATATATATATATATATATCGAAACTTATGGTAAAATTATTGAATACCCGATTAGGTTCATTGAATGCCCGGTTAGGTCAACTGTACGCCCTTGACGATTGGTTAGGTTAGGTTAGGTAGGTTAGGTTAGGTAGGTTAGGTTAGGTCCCGAGGTTGTGAACCTGGATGTTAATAAATTAAATAATTAATTTTAAAAAATTAAATGACGTCATCAAGATCATTACGTATATATATATAATATATATATATATATATATATATATATATATATATATATATATATATATATGTGAAGTTTAACACCGAGAAATTTCAGTGTTACGGTACGGAAAAAGAGGACCTAAAATCCATGGAATCTTATACCCCAAATAGACAGGAAATTCAGAGAAATTTCAGAGCAAAAGATTTAGGGGTTGTAATGACAGATGATGCGAAATTGAAACACGAAATAAGATAGCAGTAAACAGAGCAAAGAGAATAACGGGACAGATATTGAGAACCTTTAAACGAAGGGATAGGAAAAAAATTAGGAATGTAATGATTCCTCTACTGAAAACCCTGATCATACCCAAATTGGAATACTGCTCGGTCCTAACATCCCCATATAAAAAAGAAGACATTAGACAGCTGGAAGGGATCCAGAGAAGCTTCACAGCCAAGATAAACGGGTGCAAAGAACTAAATTACTGGGAAAGGTTACGCGAACTAGACCTATATTCACTGGAAAGGAGAAGAGAAAGATACACCATTATTTACACTTGGAAAATAATGGAGAAACTAGTCCCTAGTCTTACTCTGAACCCTATAACTCCCCAAACAACGGTGGAAAGTAGAAACGATAGACTGTGTCGTATTCCCAAATTGAAGGCGACAGAGGGAACATCCTTAACCCTGAAAGGAAATAGTTTTGTGGTGAGAGGACCAAAACTGTTTAATCAGCTGCTCAAAGACCTAAGAAACACGAAAGGAGTTGCAGTGGACATCTTCAAAAGAAGACTAGACGCCTGGCTCAGAACAATCCCCAATGAGCCGGGCGTACCTGGCTATGTGAGGTGGAGAGCACAAGAAACCAACTCACTACTTCACCAGGCCAACTCGAGAGAGGGGGCGACAAGCTTGACCTTCGCGAAATGAGGAATCATCGTGCGGAACCTTTGTAAAGTTGTAAGGTAAGGTATGGTATATCGAAACATATGGTAAAATTATTGAATACCCGGTTAGGTTCATTGAATGCCAGTTTGGTCAACTGTACGCCCTTGACGATTGGTTAGGTTAAGTCGTGAAATTTTCGTTAGCTTTAACGAAAATATCACGACTTAATCTAACCACTCGTCAAGGGCGTACAATTAACCTAACCGGACATTCAATTAACCTACCCGGGGATTCAATTAATCTAATTGGGCATTCAGTTGACCTAACCGGGCATTTAATTAACCTAACTGGGCATATATATATATATATATCGTTCAACATCCACCCCGGCAACGCCGGGTCGCTCCGCTAGTTGTTAATATGGGTCTTTTCCGTTTGGGGGCTAGCAGCGAATTTTAATGAAAATCGGTATCCTAATGTAGTTTTGGTCACTGATTTCAAAAATAACTTCTTGGAGAAATGAAAAACAAACATGTTAGAGCACTTTAACTAATTAATATGTGTTTTAACTAGCTTAAACTAGTTACAGAGGATTGTGTTAAATTTAGCCAGAGTCACAAACTGCTGCTGTTTATGAAAAAGTGCTCTAAGTGTGATAAAAATACCCAGTTCTTTCGTTGCCAAAAGCGTCGGTCAAACGGTAAAAAGTGCAACTTTATGAAGAATACGTTTTTTGAAGGATCCCGGCAGATCTGTAAAAGTAGCAGAAAAAAATCAAGAATTAATGCCCAGTTAGGTCAATTGAATGCCAGGTTAGGTTAATTCAATGCCCGGTTAGGTCAACTGTACGCCCTTGACGATTGGTTAGGTTAAGTCATGATAGTTTCGTTAAAAACACATTAATTATTTAAAGTGCTCTACCATGTTTGTTTTTCATTTCTCCAAAAAAAGAAAGTTATTTTTTAAATCAGTGACCAAAACTACATTAGTATACCGATTTTCATTAAAATTCGCTGCTAGCCCCCAAACGGAAAAGATCCGTTAATATTCTCAGTCAATAAAACGGTATAAAATGACGTTTTTGAGAAGTCTAAATAAACCTATTCAGAATTTAAACAATGCGAATGAATAAACACGTGAGTTTGGCTGTACGCTTAAAAACAGGGTATTCGATTGAGTGCGGAAACTGTTTTGTTTCTTATCATTAAACACAATTTGTTTCAAATTAAACTAATGTTCTTTTGTCTAGATCAAAATATGGGGTATCTGAGAAGTCGCGTACCATATTTATAGGTGAGTATGACATGAATCTGTGGTACGCAACTTCTGAGACACCCTGTATATTTTGGCATATTGAACAAATGGCTCGAACTCATTGAGGGAATTGAGCACTTGGTTTATTATTAGTATTAAAACTAAATTTACTAATTAGTTATAAACTGTATTATCCAAACACCAATTTGTCAAAATATTTTATTTTGAATTAAGATAATATATTATACGTAGATAAGAATATATTTCACTCAGTTTTTCATATTTTATCCCTCTTTCATCATCAGGGCGCTATTGAGGGGGTCTGGATTAGTCTAATCCCAGACTCAAAAAATAAAAATTATTCAAAACCAATTTTATCTTTATTTAATAAAATTGTAATGAAGCGATAAATGATAAATAAGAAATCCGTTAATCATCTTATTATGTCTAAAAAGCAAATTTATTTTGAAGTAACATTATTTATTAAGTTAATTAACAAAACTGGAACTCGTAATTATGAACAAAGTACTTTCTTAGTATAAAATACAAAATTCGGATCACTTTAACATATTGCTTCCCAGTGTATATCACTTTAACATATTGCTTCCCAGTGTTAATCACTTTAACATATTGCTTCCCAATATTTAGGATAAGGAGTACGATAAAAAATGTTCGCTTTAATAAAGTAAAGGCATAAAAAGTAAATTATAACATGTTAAAATATTAGATTGGATCTGATATATTTGCATGTTGGTTGTAAATAGATATAGAGTGTAACATATTTGTGGATAGTAGTCTATTATGACTTGATCCTCTGGATCCAGAGATTCTATCTTTAGTTTTAAATCGATAATTAATTAGTTTTAAATCGATAATTAATTAGTTTTAAATTGATAATTATTTAGTTTTGCAAAAATTGGTCGTTGCCAATGTACAGGTAGTTTTTACATAAATTTCTTATGTTCTTGTGGTTCGGAACCCACGTAAAATTGTAGGTCCCCTCCGCCACCACGGAGGACATACACAATTACGAACACAGTTAGGTAGACCAGCCATGAGTGGATCCTAGGGTCTTTGTTGGTCTGAAACATTATAACATTATAACATTATAATTTATTAGAATTGTTGCGCTATATGCTCACACGAAGTAAAAAATGGATTTCGGAAGAATCGGTCACGCCACATCATTTGCCAGAAGTACGAGTTGAGTAGCTCCTTTTTGCATCTTTTCATTTTTTATATATATTTAATGTAGGTTAACTGAATGCCCGGTTAGGTCAACTGTACGCCCTTGGTTAGGTTAAGTTGTGATATTTTCATTAAAACTAACGAAAATATCACGACGTAACCTAACCAATCATCAAGGGCGTACAGTTGACCTAACCGGGCATTCAGTTGACCTACATTAAATATATAAAGAATGCCCGGTTAGGGCATTTATAGCTTTGTTTATGGTCGGTAGGTTATCTCCTAGATTACCAACCTCTTTCTAACCAACCAACCTTTCTCTTTTTAACATATTACTTCCCAGTATTAATCACTTTAACATATTGCTTCCCAGGAGGGATCACTTTAACATATTGCTTCCCGAATGCTTTGGGAAGCAATATGTTAGTGATCCCAAAATTGTTTTTGTTTAAATTATAAAAAGGAAGTTTTTGGGTTAATATTTAATGCTAATGTTCGTAGCATGATTGCATGCCAGGAATTTTATTAGTTGTTATCCAATAATTCCTTACAGTACAAATTCCATTTAACGATCATTAAAAGACAAATTGAAGCTAAAATTTACAGGGATAAAAAAAAATAAATAAATAAAAAAAAAAATAATAATAATAATAATCCCAGACTCAAAACTAAAAAGAAAAACAAACGTTCATATTCTCGCAGCATGTTCAAACAGCCAACCAATCAAATAAACCTAACTAATAGTTGAAAATGAGAAGTGAATTAGGATCACCTGAAAATCAGGGCCCCCAGCCTTCTTTAGTTAGCTTTATAAGGCTAACTAACAAAAATATCA
Organism: Bathynomus jamesi; assembly: GCA_023014485.1. Lineage (NCBI taxonomy): Eukaryota > Metazoa > Arthropoda > Malacostraca > Isopoda > Cirolanidae > Bathynomus > Bathynomus jamesi. The sequence goes on from JAJOZX010000972.1 coordinate 813,833, forward strand.
CAACCTAACCTAACCAATCGTTAGATCATCTGTACGCCCTTGACGATTGTTTAGGTTAGGTCGTGATATTTTCGTTAGTTAGCCTTATAAAGCTAACTAAAGAAGGCTGGGGGCCCTGATCTTCAGGTGATCTGAATTATGTAATACAATACATAGTAAACCTTAAAAGCAATTATTATATAGATATGATGCAAATACAGTACAAAGAATTGATAACTAAATAAGAGAAAAGAACAAGTAACACAGTAATATACTGTACACTTTAATGTACACTTTAAGCTCATTTCTCTCAGTATTTTCTTATTTTTAAACGAATTTACATTGGAAATATTTTTAGTATCAATACCTAAGTCATTCCATAGTTTTAATCCAACGAAAATAGATTTTTGATTGAAGATAATTATTTAAAATGAGAAATAACATGCTTCGATCTTCTTGTCTGTCATGAATGACTTATACTACTTGATAAGTTACAGAATATTCGTTTATCCACTGTAAGTTAATAAATTTTTTCATACATTTGTAAAGAAAATGTGAAAATTTGATTCCATCTTTGACCTTTAACAATTTTAACGCTTTAAAGAATGTACTTGAATGATCCAAATTCAGAGAGAGTTTATTAAAATTAATCATTTCATAATTCTGATAAATTCTGTTTTAAATATGAGGCGCTCGGGCGAATAGAGACGAATTAACCATTTCGAGATTTTGGTTGATTCGCCTCTATTCGCACGAACGCCTCAAATTTTATGTTCTTAACTGTATTAGCATCTACGCATGAAAAATAACACAGTTGTATCATCTGCAAACATTATGAAGTTAAGTATAACAGAAGGGCGTGGAAGGTAATTTACTTATAATAAAAATAACAGTGGACCCAAGACTGAGGCCTGGGGTACACCATATTTTTACAATCATTTTAGTTGAGCACACATTTTTTACTGATACAAATTGATATCTGTTGGACAAGTAACTAATAAACCAACCACTGATAGCTCTTCTAAAGTCATAATAGTTTTTAAATATAATATTATGGTCTATCATCATAAAAGCTTTTAATTCGAAAAAAAAATTAGTATTATAATGAATAATGAATCATTATCGGATACTTGAATTTATTTAACTAAAAGATAACAAGTTACTTCCGAAACCCCTATTTTTACACACGTGGTGAGCGTGAACTCCGAGAATCAGCTGAAATTAAATGAGGATTATGAGTAGTAGCCGTTCTAACTCAACGGCGGAAGTGATAGCTGGGACCACGGAGCTGCAGAAGCTTTGGAAATTACGTAACCAACTTTGGAATCATGGAGCACCAACGAATGTTGCTTCCGACAAAGCATTTTTAAGCCAATTTCAATGGGCGACAAGGGTTATATATATATATATATAATATATATATATATATAATATATATATATATATATATATATGATGAATTTCACAATTAAATATGTGAAATGAATGGATGATGCAAATCCATAAGGAAAAAGAAAAATGATTCCAAGGACTTTCGTGTATTCCGAAGTATACCTCGTCAGGGAATCATTTTTCTTTTTCCTTGTGTGTTTGCATATATATATATATATATATATGCCTGCACTAACTATTACTGACTGACTTCTCAGCATGCATAACCACTGTCTTATGATCAGCTCTCTTCCTCCACTCTGATCCACTCGTTATAATCCAAGCACTCTTTGAGACCAGTTGCTAGCTTCAAGTTCCACACGCTTATACAATTTTATATGGAGAAAAACTGACGTGTCGCCCAGTAATGGGAAATTTCATTCACTAGGCGACAAAAAATTTCAGCTGGGTGACATTTATGTCGCTCAGTTATAATGTTAAAAAATGCTGTCTTCCGAGGAGCATTTCTGCACATTGTCTTACCTGAAAGTAATAAAAGTTTGGCTCTTACCAACACTGAGAAAGACGAGAACTAATTTTTACTTATAAGCATTTATAAAAATTTGTTATATTACTCTCGCAATTCCACCTGTATATATGTTACAGGGAATCTGTGTAACTAGGAATTTCATGAAATCCCTAAAATGTTCAGGGATTTCATGTCAGGTTAAGTCGTGATATTTTCGTTAAAACTAACGAAAATATCACGCCTGAACCTAACCAGTCGTCAAAGGCGTACAGATGACCTAAAACTTGACCTAAAACCTAACCTGGCATTCAATAATTTTCCCGTAGGTTTAACGAAAATATCACGACTTAACCTTACATGAAATCCTTCAACATTTTAGGAATTTCATGAAATCCCTAGTTACACAGATTCCCTGTAACATAATATACTTGTACGGCTTAAATTACTAGATATAACGTTTGATATCATCGCTTCTATTTGGCTGTCTTTAACAATTCACACTTTTAAGCATTTACAGTTTAGTACTACTATCATAGTTTATGGACATTTATTGAAATTAAGGATCACCTGAAAATCAGGGCCCCCAGCCTTCGTTAGTTAACCTTATAAGGCTAACTAACGAAAATATCACGACTTAACCTAACCAATCGTCAAGGGCGTACAGTTGACCTAACGATTGGTTAGGTTAAGTCGTGATATTTTCGTTAGTTAGCCTTATAAAGCTAACTAAAGAAGGCTGGGGGTCCTGATCTTCAGGTGATCCAAAATTAATGTAAACCAAATCATTATTTTTTTTTGTTTAACCTTCTGTTTTCAAATACGTAACTAACACGAAAAAGTTAAGCCAATTTTGAATATACCTTTTAAATTATGAGTATTTACATATAATTTACAGTTAATTCGTATATAAATTGATTTCGAATGAATACACAAACTCACTAACTCCTAATTAAACATGGAATAAATTAATATAAACAGAAATTTACTATATTTATCAATCCTGAAGGACGATGAAATTATTAAGATTATGATTTTAATGATTTGCAAATATTCGAATAGAATAGAGGAAATTTGGAAATACAATTTTGTAAATTGTAAAGTGAAATACTCTGGAGGAAAATCGAACTGAGAAAAATTGAAATAATTAGAATTCATAAGGTTTCAGTCTAATTATGAAAGCAAAGAACATTTGGGATATGACGTATATCCAATTTCTAAGGATTCATTTTCACAGTATTTTAATATTTATGCTTTTAGAATTAAGAAGATAAGTAAATCTCGTGTAGCTCTTTTGCACTATTTCCGCATAATAATGAAAAAGCTAATTTTGTACCATTTCAGAATAATAATAAAAAAGCTAATTTTGCACCATTTCCTAAGGTTTAAAAAAAATTGAGATATAAATAAGAAACCAAAATAATACTAAATTTTTAATCGTTAAAAAATTAAATAGGCCTACAAGTAAACTTCTTCAGACATTATAATATCACTGAAAATTGCTACTTTTGCTCTTTTAATTCCTTATATTCTTGTCATACCTGAATAGAGTAATTTTTTGTACTTTAGTCTATAACCAGATAAATTGAGTAATTAGCTTTTTTATTAAAATTCGGAAATGGTGGAAAATTAGCTTTTTTATTATTATTCGGAAATGGAACAAAATTAGCTATTTTATTATTATTCGGAAATGGTACAAAATTAGTTTTTTATTATTATTCGGAAATGGTACAAACTAAGCTTTTTATTATTATTATTATTAGGAAATGGTGCAAAATTAGCTTTTTTATTATTATTCTGGAATGGTACAAAATTAGCTTTTTCATTATTATGCGGAAATAGTGCAAAAGAGCTACACGAGATTTACTTATCTTCTTAATTCTAAAAGCATAAATATTAAAATACTGTGAAAATGAATCCTTAGAAATTGGATATACGTCATATCCCAAATGTTCTTTGCTTTCATAATTAGACTGAAACCTTATGAATTCTAATTATTTCAATTTTTCTCAGTTCGATTTTCCTCCAGAGTATTTCACTTTACAATTTACAAAATTGTATTTCCAAATTTCCTATATTCTATTCGAATATTTGCAAATCATTAAAATCATAATCTTAATAATTTCATCGTCCTTCGGGATTGATAAATATAGTAAATTTCTGTTTATATTAATTTATTCCATGTTTAATTAGGAGTTAGTGAGTTTGTGTATTCATTCGAAATCAATTTATATACGAATTAACTGTAAATTATATGTAAATACTCATAATTTAAAAGGTATATTCAAGATTGGCTTAACTTTTTCGTGTTAGTTACGTATTTGAAAACAGAAGGTTAAAAAAAAAAAATGATGATTTGGTTTACATTAATTTTGGATCACCTGAAGATCAGGGCCCCCAGCCTTCGTTAGTTAACCTTATAATGCTAACTAACGAAAATATCACGACTTAACCTAACCAATCGTCAAGGGCGTACAGTTGACCTAACGATTGGTTGGGTTAAGTCGTGATATTTTCGTTAGTTAGCCTTATAAAGCTAACTAAAGAAGGCTGGGGGTCCTGATCTTCAGGTGATCCAAAATTAATGTAAACCAAATCATTATATTTTTTTGTTTAACCTTCTGTTTTCAAATACGTAACTAACACGAAAAGGTTAAGCCAATCTTGAATATACCTTTTAAATTATGAGTATTTACATATAATTTACAGTTAATTCGTATATAAATTGATTTCGAATGAATACACAAACTCACTAACTCCTAATTAAACATGGAATAAATTAATATAAACAGAAATTTACTATATTTATCAATCCCGAAGGACGATGAAAATTTTTACGATTATGATTTTAATGATTTGCAAATATTCGAATAGAATAGAGGAAATTTGGAAATACAATTCCGTAAATTGTAAAGTGAAATACTCTGGAGGAAAATCGAACCGAGAAAAATTGAAATAATTAGAATTCATAAGGTTTCAGTCTAATTATGAAAGCAAAGAATATTTGGGATATGACGTATATCCAATTTCTCAGGATTCATTTTCACAGTATTTTAATATTTATGCTTTTAGAATTAAGAAGATGAGTAAATCTCGTGTAGCTCTTTTGCACTATTTCCGCATAATAATGGAAAAGCTAATTTTGTACCATTTCAGAATAATAAAGAAGCTAATTTTGCACCATTTCCGAATAATAATAAAAAAACTAATTTTCACCATTTCCGAATAATAAAAAAAAAATAATTTGGCACCATTTTCCGAATAATATAATAAAAAAGCTAATTTTGAACCATTTCCGAATAAATAGCAAAGCTGATTTTGCACTATTTCCGAATAATAATAAAAAACCTAATTACTCAATTTATCTCGTTATAGACTAAAATATAAAAAATTACTGTATTCAGGTATGACAAGAATATAAGGAATTAAAAGAGTAAAAGTAGCAATTTTCAGTGATATTATAATGTCTGAAGAAGTTTACTTGTAGGCCTATTTAATTTTTTAACGATTAAAAATTTAGTATTATTTTGGTTTCTTATTTATATCTCAATTTTTTTTTTAAACCTTTGGTTTACCGGCTTAATAGTAATAGTCCAAAGAATTTTGAATTGCTTACAAAATTTAAGGAAAAATGTATCCAGTACCACCCAAATTTTACTTTATAATTGAATATAAAAATTTCTTAGAGAAGTGTTCATTTTTAAATTTGCTTGAAGATTATTCCACACATCCAACCCTTTCGTACAAAAGGGATTATTCTTCAAAATCTTTCACCTCTCATTCCCCCCCTCTTCCTTTCTAAGTCAACATCCACCAAAACTACTGTGAAAAATGATTAAATCCTTCACATGTAAAATTCTAGTGTATTAAAATTGTCTATCAAATTGAACAAAATGGAACAAAATGGAAGGGCATATTCAAACTACGTGAAAAAGATAGCTCATCCAACAGCTTTATAACCATTTGAAATGAAGGAGTTAAGATATTCCGGATAACCTTAAACATAACATCTATAAAATTAACAACTCTAGTTTTGAAGTCTATGAACTGAACGTAATTGATTGTAATATTATTGTAGCAAGATGGTGCTCTCTTCCACTACGCTTTGAATTTGCGACGGTTCTTCATTGAAGTCTTCCCATCCAAATGGATCGGTAGAAGTCGATCAATTGTTTGGCCACCTCGTTCACCTGATACGTCCCCATTAGACTACTTTTTATGGAGGTAATGTTGAAAGTGTTGTTTAACCATCAAAACTACATTCTTCGGATGAATTTATGGCTAGGACACACAAATGTAATTCATGAAACCACTCAGCAGCAACGACAGAATGTTTTCAGGTCTTTGGAAAATCGGATTGAATAATGTATCGAGAAAGATGGCAGTTATGTTAAAACCTAGAACTTTATGATGTACTGCGTTAAGAACGATACTAATTATGCTTTCATATGCCGCTTACAGTTTGCTTCTATCATGTGTACATCAAAAGTTATCAAAGTTTAAAGTTGCACAAGGACTTTGTAATCATATGTAATCCTCTCCCTCATTAACCTCATTGAAGTTCCATGTGTTGGTCTCTCTTCATACGAAGGTCAAGCTGGTGGCCCCGCCTCTAGGCCTGGTTTGGTGAAGGAGCGAGTCGCTCTCCTGCGCTCTCCACAGCACATAGCCAGGTACACCCGGCTCATCTGGTGCCGTCCTGAGCCAGGCATCTAGTCTTCTTTTGAAGACTTCAACTTTGACCCCTATAACGTTTCTGAGGTCCTTTGAAAGCTGGTTAAAAGGTCTTGGCCCCCTGACAACCAAGCTATTTTCCTTCAGTGTTGAAGAGGTCCCTTGTCGGGCCTTTAATTTGGGAACACTACATATTCTGTCTTTCCTACTTTCCAGCGTTGTTTGGATGGTAATTGGGTTTAGTTTGCGGTTTGGTACCAGTTTTTCGATCATTTTCCATATGTAGATTATGGTGTACCTCTCTCTTCTTTCCAGGGTGTACAGAGTTAGTTTACGTAGTCTTTCCCAGTAGTTGAGTTCTTTGCAGCCATCAATCTTAGCTGTGAAATTTCTCTGAGTTTCTTCTAGTTTATTAGTTTCTTCCTTTTTATGGGGACGTCAAAACTGAGCAGTATTCAAATTTTGGTATAATCAGTGTTTTCAGCAGGGAAATCATTAGTCTTGTCCCTTCTTTTGAACGTTCTTAGTACCTGTCCCGCGACTCTTTTTGCTTTGTTTATCGCTATCTGATCTTGTGTCTCGAATTTCGCATCATCGGTCATTATAACCCCCAAATTGATTGCTTTCGTCCTTCTCTGAATTTCATATGCAGTCTGTTTAAGTTCCTCATTTCTACCATATCTACCAAATTTTTCGGTGTTAAATGTCATGTTGTTGTCTTTTGACCAGTTACATATTTTGTTCGTGTCCCTCTGCAAGACCTCCACCCCTTTTGCATCGCTCATTTTTCTGCTGATCTTTGTATCGTCTGCAAAGGATGTTACTATACTAGGGCTGGTCATACTATGCATTCTTTTTAAATCAATGGAGAGGGGTGTTCAAATGACATATTTTGGTGTATAGAACACAATTCTGAAGAAAATATTTAATTCTGATAACCCTAAACTACATCATTTTGCAGTTGATTATTATTAAATTGTTGATTATTTTACTATTGTAGTTACCCCAGAATATGTCTTCTCACGTTTTCTATCATGGCTGCTCACGTTATCTCTCATAGAGCATTGTTCTAACTAATTCATATAAACACATATAATGTAATTCATATAATAATAATAATAATATTTAAATACTCATATAAAAAGGTGTGCCATTCCACTTAATTGTAATTATCATACAGTTTGGTATATGAAATATTTTGACGGTTTTCTGGCGCGCATAAGGCCATTTTCTGAGCCACCTTTCTCAGAGGCTAGAATGTAACGTTTCAGAACATTCTAAAACGTTTTGTGAAATATTTGAAGTGACTCATGATTTATGAAGCTATTTTACCACCTCGGCTTGCAGTGAGGGGATAGATTTAATGATTATCTACTGATATTTTTTTTGTTACTGTTCACATGTGAGTATTATTCTGTTATATTTTAGAAAAAGCTATTTCTACGCATATTATAGTGATACATTGAGCAAAATTTAATTAACAACTTTGATTTGAGCTAAAATTAGGTGGTTCATTTTTAGTACAACTGAAAGAGAGGGGTTATGATAAGACCTTCTTGGCCATTGGAGGAGACTCAACAAATGTCAACACTGGTGTGAAAGCTGGAGTAATGCGGAAGCTGGAGCTGCACCTGGGGAGAAAGCTGGTCTGGTTGGTGTGCAACCTGCACACTGTTGAACTTCCCCTGCGCCATCTCATTGTTGACCTTGATGGCCCTACTCTGTCAGACAAAAAATTATCCGGGCCAATAGGAAAGCTCCTTGATTCTGCTACAGACTTTGATATCAATCCAAACTTCACCCGAATCTCTGTTGGCCCTCCACTGATCAAGCTTCCTGACAAGGTCATTCAAGATCTCTCAACTGATCAATACTATGGCTATAAAATTGTCTGTGCAGTCAGGGATGGAGTACTTCCTGCAGGGCTGGCTCTGTTAGAGATAGGACCAGTAAACCACAGCCGCTGGCTCACCACAGCGAACAGACTTCTCAGGCTCTGGGTGTCAAAGCACGGACTTAAAGGAAAGAACCTGAAGATTCTGCAATTCATTGTGGAATTCATCATTGGAGTGTATTACCCATGTTGGTTCAACGTGAAGGTCAAGCACTCGTGGATCGAAGGGCCTAGGCACATCCTCTTTCAGCTGGACTGCCTCAAGTCCCAGAGAAAGGAGGTGCTGGATATTGTGATGCCAACTGTGAGAAGATCTGCTTGCTATGCCTACAGTGAAGTCATCCTCCAAACACTACTCTGCTCTGAAGATCAGAAGGAGAGGATTGAAAGGGTGGAGAGAATCCTGGCCATCAGGGGAGAGGAGGACCCGGACACTCAGCTGGGGGACTCCTCTGTTAGGAGCAGAAGGACACCTGACATCAATTGTGATGCTTCCAGCATCGGTGACTTGATCAGCTGGTCAGAAGGTGTGTCAGAGCCACCTCTCACCTGCTCTCTAAGCACCTCAGAGGTGAAAAACTTCATCAACACCCCCATGGAGGTGCGCAACTGGCCTTGCCACACACAAAGCATTGAGAGGGTTGTTAAAATGGTGACTGAGGCTTCTGCTAAGTACTTCTCACAGGAAAAGAGGGATGGAGGGATCAGGGCTCAGGAGACCAGCAGGAAGCTGATGTCCAAGTCTGAGTCAAAGCAGGATTTGTGCAACCTGGCAAAGTTCAAGATGTTAGGAGAATGATCTTTGTAATTATATCCAGTGATATACATGCAGTTCACCTATTAATAAATATATGTAAAGTTGATTTGGCCTTGTCAATATAAATGATTTACCTTATATCTTTTAATATATTATAAAGGGGTTCAAAAGGGTAAAATTGGCAATTTAGAAATGCAAAATGATGTAGGTTAGAGTTATCCTATCCAAAAAAGAAGCTCATATTTGAATTCTCCATGTAAAAACACATAATTTAGACACCCCTGATGGTAGGATTTCCTTCAGATTCATGTTGTCACCTGAGTACGACCCGCCCTATTACTATACTGTTGCTGTTTACTCCACTGTCTATGTCTGTTAGCATGATAATGAACAGGAGTGGGGCCAGTACTGTACCTTGTGGTACTCAGCTGCGTATTTCTGATTCTGATGATGATATACCTTGAATTTTGACGACTTGTAGACGTTCTCTGAGGAAGTTGTAGATCCATTTTCCCACTTTGCCTGTTTATCCCATGCTTCATTTTATGTGCTATTATACTTGATCACATTTGTCGAAAGCTTTAGCAAAATCCGTACATATGACATCGTAGTTTTCATTGCCTTCCACCGCATCTAGAATATTGTTATAATGGTCTATAAGTTGTGATAGGCATGATCTTCCTGGTCGGAATCCATGCTGATTTTCGTTGAATCTTTCCAGTGTCTCGAAGAAGTCATAGAGTTTCTCTCTAACTATTTTTTCAAATACTTTGGTGAGGTGGGACGTCAATGACACTGGTCTACAGTTCTTTGCTTGAGATCTATCCCCTCCTTTACATATAGGGACAATATTTGCTTCACAACCAAGATCAATGGGTGCAAAGAACTAAACTACTGGGAAAGGTTACGTGAATTAAACCTATATTCACTGGAAAGGAGAAGAGAGAGATACACCATTATTTACACTTGGAAAATAATGGAGAAACTAGTCCCTAATCTTACTCTGAACCCTGTAACTCCCCAAACAACAGTGGAAAGTAAAAAAGGAAGGCTGTGTCGTGTTCCCAAATTAAAGGCGAGAGGAGGAGCATCCTTAACCCTGAGAGAAAATAGTTTTGTTGTGAGAGGACCAAAACTGTTTAATCAGCTGCCCAAAAACCTAAGGAACACGAGTGATGTTGCAGTGGACATCCTCAAAAGAAGATTAGAGGCCTGGCTCAGAACAATCCCCGATGAGCAGGGCGTACCTGGCTTTGTGAGGTGGAGAGTACAAGAAACCAATTTACTACTTCACCAGGCCAACTCGAGAGGAGGGGCGACAAGCTTGACCTTCGTGAAATGAGGAATCATCGCACGGAACATTTGAAAAGTTGAAAGGTATATATATATATATATATATATATATATATATAGAGAGAGAGAGCAAGGAATAGGAGGACGAAAAGATGGTACATGTTTATTAACAGACGTTTCGGAAAAATTCAATTTCCATCATCAGTGCTAGAAAGTTTAAAAACAAATAGAAATAAATAAGTATAATAAATAAAAACGAACAATAAATTAAAATGGCGCAACAATTAGCGAGAATTAATAATAAGTTACAATATATATTAAATTGGAAGATTAAAAATTAAATGATATAAGATATAAAAGTATGGACAATAAATAAAAAATAAAAACGGTTTAGGTGAAACAGAATTGAAGGGGTTCTTACCAAATTATTAACGTAATGAGAGACTAATTGTACAGAAGATTGGGAATGGTTGCCTGTTGAAAGAATTCCATATTAGAAAGATGGAGCCGGGCGGAGTGATGGTGGATTTCTTTTGAGAATTTATTTGGCAATGTTTAAATTGAAAGCGGAACTGTAATCGTTGAGGGTTGGCTGGATACTGAGGATATAAAGGGACTCAAGTATGCGGAGGTCGATTAGTTGGTTGGCTGAATTAATGATTTTGAAATTGGGATTTCTACAAGAACTTCACAGCCCTTGAACAAACCCTCCAAATCAGCAATAAGGGATCACTGCCACCTCCACAACCACCCGTTACTTTCCTCCCACTTCAAAATCATTAATTCAGCCAACCAACTAATCGACCTCCGCATACTTGAGCCCCTTTATATCCTTAGTATCCAGCCAACCCTCAACGATTACAGTTCCGCTTTCAATTTAAACATTGCCAAATAAATTCTCAAAAGAAATCCACCATCACTCCGCCCGGCTCCATCTTTCTAATATGGAATTCTTTCAACAGGCAACCATTCCCAATCTTCTGTACAATTAGTCTCTCATTATGTTAATAATTTGGTAAGAACCCCTTCAATTCTGTTTCACCTAAACCGTTTTTATTTTTTATTTATTGTCCATACTTTTATACCTTATATCATTTAATTTTTAATCTTCCAATTTAATATATATTGTAACTTATTATTAATTCTCGCTAATTGTTGCGCCATTTTAATTTATTGTTCGTTTTTATTTATTATACTTATTTATTTCTATTTGTTTTTAAACTTTTTAGCACTGATGATGGAAATTGAATTTTTCCGAAACGTCTGTTAATAAACATGTACCATCTTTTCGTCCTCCTATTCCTCGCTAAGCTACGCTTCCCTAAGAACAAACCATTCAACGAAGTTATATATATATTGTGTGTGTGTGTGTGTGTGTGTGTGTGGATGTGAAGGTTCTGTACAGTTCTTTTCCTTTCCACCAGGAACGGTGTTTGGCGTTCTTACATATAATATTTTATGTGAAAATACTGTACGAATGAACACCAAAAATGAACATTTCGTATTTCCTCTCTCTCTCTCTCTCTCTCTCTCTCCATCTATCTATCTCTCTCAGGCCCGCTCCTGTGTTTATTACTGGCATAGGCCCCATTCTCTGGAGCCTCACTAATTAAAGTAGAAAAATTATCTACTTATGACGTCATTAGGGAGCATAAATTTTGATGAAATACTGAGCAAATGTTAAATTTGCAATTAAATTGATTAAAACTTTTTCTCATTCATTTTTAAAAAGAAATACTTTTATTTTTGTTTATTAATAAGTTTATATTCCGAATATATATATATATATATATATATATATATATATATATTTTAGTGTAAATTTGAAAAAATGATTACCGTAAACCGTTTACATATACTTACATTCTAGTAGTGACGTTGGCACGCCACTTTCGGATGTTTAACTTTAGTTCCTTATTGGTTCCTGGCGGTGAGTAAAAATGAAGATTTGAAGGGAATGTGCCAACGTCTCTATTAGAAGGTTACGAAGTGTTTCGCAGTTGTTTATGTACAGGTACAGTTATTCAATAAGGCCATAGAAGTGACAAATATGAAACAATATGAACTGCCTTTGAAGGAACTATATACTTACATTCATTGTATAAAATTTACATGAAGTTATATATATATATATATATATATATATATGAAATGAAAATGCAAATGAACATGAAGAGGTTTATTGGCAGGCTATAGTCCATATGACAAATATTATTAATACTATGACAGTTCACATACTAAGGATAGAAATATATAGAATTGATTAGAAATAATACAGTAATGTCGTAGTTAAGTGGAGCTACAGACAGATGTTTTCGTACCAAGAATTCCATAGCTTAGAGGATAAACGGCAGGACTCATGGATAGCTTGGATAATTGGGTTGGTTGATTTTTTAATTCTTTGCATTAGACTGTATTGAGCGCGTCTTGTTACCTTTGGGAAGCTCGGGACATTGCGGGTAGTAAACATTTGCGAAGCTGAGCATCTCGGAGTTAATTTATGTAGGAGTCTAAAAGACCTGTTGTACAGCAAATTTAGGGTTCTGCCAGAACTTTTTTTTATGATTCACCCAGAGTTGTTCTCCGTATATATTACTGCAGAAAGTACGAAAGAGAGTGTCTTTAGCTTCACTTGTACAGAACCGAAAGTTCCTTATAGTCATATTCGCTTTAGCACAAAGGCTTCGAGATTGTTTTCTTATATCCGAGTCATCACTCAAGGAGCTGGTAATAGTTTGACCCGAATACTTAAACTCTTGTACTTCCTCAATTACTTCACCTCTCATTTTAAACCTAATATCAGCTGGTTGATTACAGCTTTTAAGATGAAATTGCATAACATTAGTTTTTGTAACATTAAAAAGAATATCATGTTTCTGCGAAGTGTATTCGCAGACTTTTAGTAGCCGATCTAGACCCTTAACAGAGGGACTTATTAAGTTATTAACATCATATCATCGGCATAAACTAAGTTATTTTTCCTTGTATTATATATACACAACATCCCACTGTTGCCTTATTAAGGGAAACAATTAATCCGTCAATATACACATTAAACAGCATAGGGGAGAGCAAGGAGCCTTGTCTCACCCTGCAAAAGGAGCCAAAACATTCGGATAGTACATTGCTCCTCCTAACGGTAAAAGATTGGTGGGAATACAAAATTTCAATAAATTTAATATGTACATGGGAACCTTCCTGTCTTCTAGTTTTTCAAATAAAATATTGTGGCTCACTCTATCATATGCCTTACTTTTATCTAGGAAACAGTATAAATAGTTGAATTACTGTCAATGTATTTAGATATTGTTTCTTTAAGTACATAGATACACAGGTCAGTTGAGTGGGACCTTTTAAAACCAAATTGATTAGATGTCCAAAGGTAATCATTTAATCAGAGTAGCAAGAGTTTTTCTAGTAGTTTCGAGAAGCAGGAAGCGACAGCAATAGGCCTGTAATTATTGCTGGACAGAATGTCTCCATATTTATTTTTGACCAGGGGCAGATATATACCCTCATGAACTCTGCAGGGATATGGCTATGAGCAAGCATGGCTGATAAGAGAAATGATATATGCAGACATACTATGTCATTGGCATATTTTAAGTGCTCATTCGGTAGGTCATCTACCCCTGACGCAGAACCAGTCTTTAATTCTTTAATTAACCTCTTTACTTCAGGAACTGATATCAAAGTATTTTCCCTTGTCCCTCCCACAGGCGTTTCCCTGCAATCTATCTTAAGATTATCCCTACTCACACTGTTAAGAATGTTAGAGTAGTGGTTTTTCCACAGCTTTGCAATTTCATCCTCCCCCGACACCCCATCGATTGTCGGAGGGAGGACACTTTTGACACCCGTTTGATTCTTAAGAAATTTCCAAATTTTGTTATTATCGTTATTTATGCGAGCTTCACAGGCTTTTGATACTCGAATAAATTCTTCTTCCTGTTTACATAGCCTTATGGCCGCCTTATACTGACCCCTACTTTTACACATACTCATGTATACTGGTCCTAATCTAAGTCTACCATGAAAGCACCACAAATTCCCTCTTCAGGGGGGTCAATAAAATCATTTCATCGAGGAATAATCTAAGTATGATAGTTGTAAGATTTAATCAGGGGGCTTCCTACTTCTCTTAACAGGGATACTATCTTACTATAATACCTATCTATGAGTTTACAGTGAGAATCATTTGAGCAAGGATTATTACAGGCAAGATGCAAAATTTCTAAATTATGAAAGAGGTGACCTGTTCTCTCTTTGTATTCTATTCTCTGTTGCATATTAACATTAGACCAATCGACGCGATTATTCTTACCTATTGAGTTCTTTTTATATCGTGTTGCGCATACGTTGATAAAATTAATTAATAGTTCTAACCAGGGGGGGGGGAGGTAGCTAGGTGCAGGCGGGGCAGTGCCTCGGGGCCCGGGTCGTTTCAACAAGTGATGAGAAGTTATTTGAGAGAGCAACAAAGCAAGTAAATAAATATAAAAATGATATTTCCTCTGGATTTCCAAGTCAATTACTCTCTTTTCGAATGTGCTTAAAAACAGACATTGAAAAAATTACGACAATCCATGAGCTATATTCATTTTTAATTGAAGACAACAGTACTTTGTGCTCAAATTTTCACGAAGTTGTGACTGTCATAACATTGTTCCTCACAATTCCTGTGACAGTTTCAAGTGCAGAGAGATCGTTTTCAAAACTTAAACTAATAAAGAACTATCTTCGAAATTCTATGAATGAAAAAAGATTAAGTGGACTCTCAATTATATAATTTGAAAACAAGAAAGCTAGAAATATTAACTTGGAGGATTTAATTAATGAATTTGCTGAAAGAAAGGCAAGAAAAGTCAAGTTCTGATGTTGTCGTAAGTAAACTTTTATTTCATGGTATCCTTTTTAAAGTTCAATATTTTGCATAATGTTTTGCCTTCTATGCCTCCATGCGTACAAGTAGTATCCTAATTCTTAAATATATGCTAAATAAATAATGCAAAGAAAAGCAATATAAATATATAATAAAAAGTTTGTTAGGGGGCCCGTAAATAAGTTTTGCCCCGGGGCCCGTGACATTCTTGCTCCGTTCCTGGTTCTAACGGTCTATGATCAGAAAGAAGGAAATCATGCAGAATATGAACGCTAACAATTTGATCCTTTAGATTATTACTTGTGAGATAATGATCAATCCACCTGGTGGTACCACTCGTATCACTAACGTATGTAAAATTACCACTGGTTACCCCTAATACCATCTACATCACTTATACTTAATTTGGTCGACTCGCACATGTTACCTAATTCTACAAAGAATTCCGAGTTCACATGTTAACGAGTCCCGTGTGTGTGTGTGTATATATATATAATATATATATAATCTTGAATTCATTCATTTTACAATATATATCGAATGAATTTCGCAATTAAACAGTTCAAATAAATAAGTGATACACACCCACATGGAAAAAGTTAAATGGTTCGAAAGTCTTCCGTATATTGCTATGTCTTTCAGGGAATAACGAGGCATAGTAATATACGAAAGGCCTTAGAATTATTTGATTTTTCCTTGTGAGTGTGTATTATACACATACACACACACACACACACACATATATATATATATATATATGTGTATATACACATACATATACACACACACACACACACTACATTATATATATATATATATGTATATACACATACATATATATATACACACACACACACACACAAACACACACACAACCACACAGTATATATATATGTAGAGGGTGGTCCAGAAGTCCTGCCTTATTTTATCCTGCCTCATAATACTCCCCCCCCTGTGAGGCAGGACTTTTGGACCACCCTGTATATATACTGTGTGTGTGTGTTGGTGTGTGTGTGTGTGTGTGTGTGTGTGTATATATACACGACGAGTGATCAAAAAGTTCCGGGACAGATGTATTTGTTGCAAAACTAAATGTCACATACCCATTCAAATTTGTCTCCTTCAAAGTAGTCTCCTGATCGTAAACAGTGATTCGAGCGGTTCAGCCATTTATTGAAGCACCTGTTATACTCTTCTTTCGGAATGTTCTTCAATTCTCGTGTCGCATTTTGTTAGATCTCTGCTACTTCCTGAAATGTTTTTCCCTTCAGAGTCTTTATCAGCTTGGGGAACAGGAAAAAGTCGCAGGGTGCCAAATCCGGCGAATACGGTGGTTGGGGGAACCAGTGGAATGTTGTGCTACGTTAAGAATTTACTTATGGAAAGTGCAAAATGTCTGGTAAAATGGGCGTCGAGTTCGTGGATGTTGCATCACGACAATGCACCCTCTCACACAGCACTCTCCATAAGGGAATTCTTAACGGAGTACAACATTCCACTGGTTCCCCAACCACCGTATTCGCCGGATTTGGCACCCTGTGACTTTTTCCTGTTCCTCAAGCTGAAAAACACCCTGAAGGGAAAAGATTTCAGGAAGTAGCAGAGATCTAACAAAATGCGACACGAAAATTGATGAACATTCCGAAAGAAGAGTGTATATATATATATATATATATATATGAAAATTATTTCACGAAAGTAACACGTGAAAAATATTTATGATGAATAAAACCACGAAGGAAAGGAAACACAGAATGGTGCTCAAGCGCTTTCGTCTAATGACATCCTCAGGAACACAGTGTTGAGCTTGAGCACCA
Source organism: Bathynomus jamesi (assembly GCA_023014485.1). Classification (NCBI taxonomy): domain Eukaryota; kingdom Metazoa; phylum Arthropoda; class Malacostraca; order Isopoda; family Cirolanidae; genus Bathynomus; species Bathynomus jamesi. The sequence continues at coordinate 831,026 of JAJOZX010000972.1, forward strand.
ATCTGTGTTTCCTTTCCTTCGTGGTTTTATTCATCATATATATATATATATATATATATATATATATAGAGAGAGAGAGAGAGAGAGAGAGAGAGAGAGAGAGAGAGAGTACACAGTACTTGTCGTACAATTATTTCAGTTAAAGAAGGCAATATACGTAATTTAAACATCAAACTTATTTTCTTCAAAGAAATGAAATATGAAAAGAAAATTTGATCTGGATAAAAAGGCGAAGTTCAAAAGTACAGTTAAAATCTATCGGGAATTTTTTTTAACGGAGTACAAAAATTTCTGTAAGAAGAGTCCACTCTTAGATTATCCTAAACCTCAACTCGTTCGTATCATAAGGATCTCCTAAATATTTCGAGTGTTAAGTTAGTTTTCTTTAAGTAGGAATTATTGTATCTTAAATTTCTTGGAAGGCTTAGTTGGTTGTTGGATATGATTTCCGTAATTAACGCGTGAGTTCCCTTACAAAATATTTTATGAGTATGCGAGCGAGCGGATATTCGGCTTCTGTAGGTCATTTAGCTTAACCCTACGATTTATGAAGCACACTTATGAATTACCCTGTGTGTGTGTATATATACAGTATATATATATATATATATATATATATATATATACACTGTATATATGTAAAGTACACCACGTGCCTTTGTGTCCTTCGAATATTCTACAGGGTGTTTCAGGTCGACCCCAGAAATATGCAATAAAAAGAAACACTTCATATTAGTTACGGAATTAGGAGCTATTGAAGAATAGGGACCCCAGCCTTCTTTAGTTAGCTTTATAAGGCTAACTAACGAAAATATTATGACTAACCTAACCAATCGTCAAGGGCGTACAGTTAACCTAACGATTGGTTAGGTTAGGTCTTGATATTTTCGTTAGTTAGCCTTATAAGCCTAACTAAAGAAGGCTGGGGTCCCTATTCTTCAATAGTTCCCGGAATTACTATGACAAACTTCAAATAGCAAATTTCGCCAATTTCCATATTTCTTGGGTCGACGTGAAACACCCTGTTTATTAACTTAGTTTAAAGCGTCAATTATAAGACGAGAACTTAAATTTAAAATTTATGAAATTTTTTATTTTTAACTTCGGCATTTATCTGTCCAACATAAATAAAAAAATAAAAAAATAATAATTACTTTATCGGTGGATATACGGAAGCTAATAAATAGCTGCTCAAAATAACAAGGCCTTTGTATGCCTATAGAACAGTCTGTGTTATCTTGCATGCATTAATCGTATAAATGAAATTAAATACATACTCGTGTAATTGTAGTTTTTGTTTATCATTGATAGATTTATGACGTATAGACGATTGCTGGTGCTACTGTAGTATGCGGTCTACCGACGATTCGGCGGTCTACCTTTTAATTATAGCTTCTTATCTTCTTCTTATTTTATTATTAGGTTAATTGTATGCCCTTGACGATTGGTTAGGTTAAGTCGTGATATTTTCGTTAAAACTAACGAAAATATCACGACTTAACCTAACCAATCATCAAGGGCGTACTGTAGTATGCGGTCTACCGTTAAGTATGCGGTAGTAGTATGTTTAACTTCTTTAATAATTCCTTAATTGTGTAAATTAAATTATAATTCCTTTCAATTCATTTTCAATTCCTTTTAAATATTTTGAACGGTAGACCGCATACTACAGTAGAAACTTAACGGTAGACCGCATACTACAGTAGCACCCGATTGCTACTAAACGGTTTATCCAAACATATTCGTAATATATCCCTTCAGATAATCCTTCCGATCATTAATTAATATTTGTTATTTTAGTTTCAAAAGAGTGCAATTTTTTATATTTTTTTTACTCCACAGTTTTTAAATGCGAGCTTTTTTCAATTGAAAAAATTGTTATTTAAGAAAATTGCAATGTAGAGCAAAACCATAAATATCTAATACGTTTAAACGTATATTTAGTTCGTGTTAGCGTAATGAGAACAACACTCTATACATTGCGTGCAAGATTTCAGCGAATCGAACTCGCTAAGTGGATGGGAAATTTATATATTTATTTATTTATTTGGATCACCTGAAGATCAGGACCCCCAGTCTTCTTTAGTTAGCTTTATAGGGCTAACTAACGAAAATATCACGACCTAACCTAACCAATCGTCAATTGCGTACAGTTGACGTAACGATTGGTTAGGTGGTTAGGTTAGGTCGTGATATTTTTGTTAGTTAGGCTTATAAGGCTAACTAAAGAAGGCTGGGGGCCCTGATCTTCAGGTGATCCATTTATTTATTTACTTAACTATAATATATCAATTACGCACATTATATATAAGTTAGAGTTAAATAAAGAAATTTGGATCTTTTCCGTTTGACTGCCGCCATTGAAACATAATTAAACTCCAGCCTTCTTTAGTTAGCTTTATAAGGCTAACTAACAAAAATATCACGACCTAACCTAACCAATCGTCAAGGTCGTACAGTTGACCTAACGATTGGTTAGGTTAGGTCGTGATATTTTCGTTAGTTAGCCTTATAAGGCTAAGTAAAGAAGGCTGGGGGCACTCACCTCTTATGTTCCAATGGCGGCAGTCAAACGGAAAAGATTCAGAAATCATTTTAGTATAAAAATAAAATTTCAGGGAATTCAGTTGGGTTTCATGAGGTAAATTTGAACGGAACTAAGTCCAAAATAGGCTTAAACTATGTCTAATTTACACTAATGATGACCGGCAAGATAGATATACTGTAATTTGAAGGAATTTACGGATTACCGTGTTTAAATATAAGGCATACGCCGGCTAGTTTTAGGATATTGTGATAATTTCTGATTTAGCTAAAATAACTACTGTATGGGCGGCAAACGGCTCAGAAATAATATTGCGACGTGATTTATATATTTTGCTTGGTAGAGAATGTGTGTCGCAGTGTTTTTGCTTTTAAATTGTTTATCGCTGTTTTTACTTCTATCGATGTTATTGGCATAAAAGAGAAGTTCTATGGGGTTTCTCCCCCCTCCCATGAGATTTTCCGCTGCTGGTTTCTATACTGCTAAGGAATATTTTTCAAAATTCTGATTTTGCTGTTACTGAATCATTATATAATTATTATTAGTTTCGTGCCTCAACGGTGACCCCAAAAAATTAAACCAGTGGTTCCCAACCTTTTCTTGCTGCGACCCTGAATTGTCCACCAACAGAACCTCCCGACCCTCAGGCTTATGATAAAATTTAAATATGTATATAAATATAAATCGACTTAAGAAAGAGTGAATATAGTGACCCTTCGCGACCCTACTTGATGACCCCCGCGACCCGAGGTTGGGAACCACTACATTAAACCAAACATCCCGAAAGAACATTTTCCAAAGAAACTTCACATAAATTTCAATTTTAGTTTTGTTTTAAAATTTTTATGTATGTCTTATACATGTAAACGTAGACAATACAAATTGAATATTAAAATTCAAATTGAAATTTATGTGAAGTTTCTTTGGAAGTTGTTCCTTGGGGGGGGGGGGGGGGGGGGGGGGGGGGTACTGTTTTGTTTTTAATCTCCACGTTTACTTTAGGTCAACTTTGACGCACGAAATTTATCTTAGTAGTTCTGCTTTTTTAATTAATGCGTCAAGTTTGGTTCACCAATCAGTTTTGTGTTGCTAATTTATATCAGAATTGCAGACTATGATGCAAATACTGATCAAGCTTATCAATTTCTTTACGATTCCTCGCTCAAACATCGAGATTTCCAAGCATTTTTAAATAAGGTAAACGCTGAGTTTACCAAAGATTAGCAATGACTGAGCAAAGGTCTGGTAAGGGAGAGGCTGTGGGATGTCAGAAATGACATTAAAGCTTATTACTAGGGACTTCAAAAAGGTTCATAAAAAATGCCTTGAAAGTTCAAAAAAGTTAATTAAATTTGCCAAAAAGTTCAAAAAAGTTCATTAAATTTGCCAAAAAGTTCAAAAAAGTTCATAATAAATTCATTACATATCAGTTAGATCTATCAATTATAGGTATCAAGCATTACACATCAAAAAGCATACTTCTTCATTGCACTTGCTAAAAGACAAAATTAGATTTTAAAAAATACAAAATTATAAAAACTATGAAACTCGAAAGAAAAACTTTTACTTTATTCGTTAAAGAAACACAGAAGTTATTGAACATGTTAAGCAATATCTTTATTCCATTGAAGAATCATATTCTCTTCTATATGCTCGAAAGTTAAGTTCAGTCTCTTAAAAGTCAAAAATATTAATAAATTATTAATATTTTGGACTTTTAAAGTAAATTTATGCACTTTTTGTAATATTATTAATAATAATATTACAAAAAGTGCATAAAACTACTTAAACTTCATAACATTATTAAAAGTTCAAAAAGTTCGTAAAAGTACTAAAAGTTCAAAAAAGTTCATAAAACGTTTTACGAACTTTTTTGAAGTCTCTACTTATTACACTTCGTTCAGTGTACCAGTTGTGGAGGAATTTACTAGTTTTCTTGAAAATGAAAACATGGCAAGTGTTGCTTTCTTAACTTATACTTTTAGATATTTACACAGACTTAAGCTGAAGATTCAAGAAAAGAATAAAATTAATTATGTGTTGATATCTAGTGTGAAATAGTTTCGACGGAAATTGAATGTCTTTTGACGTCGTATTTTCTTATTTTGAAACCATTAATTTAAACGTGTGAGTCTGGAATTGAAATTAATTTGTTTTCAAATTTACTGAGAATAAAACTTAAAACTGAATTTGACAAAAAGATCTGTTAATTTCTGTCAAATTGAATGCTGTGTACAAATATCAATTCATCCTTACACAATTCAACTCAGCGGAAATTAGTATGATGAGATATATATGTCAGATTTTTTGAGAAAACACGTCATCTGTTCAGATGGAGATTATTAACCTCCAATAAGATATTGTTCCGCAAACGGAATGATCCATTAATAAATTTACGAGACTTCAGGTCTATTGACATACCATCTAAAAAATACACATTTTTGAGAAGTATTGCATTAGGTATGTATACAATGTTTGTTTACCTATACTGTATTTGTGACTCAGCACTCTCTAAAATGAATTTTAGGAAAATTAAACATCGATTAACTGTACAAATTTTAATGGTGACTTTCAGAAGTCATTCATTTCACTTGTCATTCCTCGCATTAACAACTTGAGATTTTCTGAAGTCTTTGGATCGAGGCTTGGAAGTAGAGTCTGGTAAGTGGACTGCATTTAAAACTATTTTATTTTATGTAGGAAGGAGGGGCCAAGGGCAAGCGCCCGCAAAAATGCCCCGGTACTTGTGGGTTATCTGTCGCCACTTTTTAATATTTTTTTTATTTATTTATTTTTATATATTAAGAGAAGAGGATTCTTTATACTGTACGGCATTGACGATTGGTTAGGTTAAGTCGTGCTAGTTTGGTTAAATACCGTTTTATTTAACCAAACTAGCACGACTTAACCTAACCAATCGTCAGTGCCGTACAGTATAAAGAATCCTCTTCTCTTAATATATAAAAATAACTAAATAAAAAAAATATTAAAAAGTTTTTTATTTAACCAAACTAGCACGACTTAACCTAACCAATCGTCAATGCCGTACAGTATAAAGAATCCTCTTCTCTTAATATATAAAAATAAATAAATAAAAAAATATTAAAAAGTGGCGACAGATAACCCACAAGTACCAATGCCCCCTCCATAGAAGAAGGATAAAGACGAAATCAAGGTCTCTAAGGCTTAACGATATAATTTTTTTCATATAAATTTTGAAAAGGTTGTGTAATGTGCAAGATGTATGTATGTATGTATAGTGAGGAACAGAGGGAGAAGCGTGTGTTTGAGACCATGCTGGACTGCCCACAGACTAGATGAGACACGGAAAATGATCAGCTAAGGAGGATAGTAACAGGAGAAATGAGGGTTTCAGCACTCCCTATCTCCTGCCTAACGTTTCCTCTCTCTCTCCCCACACCCGCGAGTACTTCCCTCGTCTACTGGTATCTACGACTTCCTCCTGGTTACCCCTGTTTTACTTCTGGGATATTGAAAATACAAACTTTCCGTGAAATCCAATTGAAGCTCATATTATTCAAATATTTTGCGTACTTTCACCGATTTGTGTGTAAGTTATGTTCTTTCTTAGGTTTATTAAAACAAAAACTAAATCTTACGTTAATATTCTGATAAAGTTTACTACTCTTAATATATCTGATAGATCGGAATTTGCAAGGAAATATTAGATTAGGATTAAGATTAGGATTCCAACACCTGAAGATCTTTCAAATTTACGATCAAATTAGATGAACCTAATGCAAACTCAGGTTTTAAAATGAAATATTTTAAAGTGAAATTTACACATCTGTATGACAGTATATACTCAATAGACACACATATACTGTATATATAAATACGTGTGTACATATACATACATATAAATATGCTTTCAAATTATAACGTATCACTGAACTGGTTTCATGACAGGTGAAGATTGTGTAATATCCAGATTACTGAAGTTCGCATCGTCCCAGTTTTAGGATTCGCGAACGTCTGTTCTATATAAGCTCAGCGCTGAATTATGAACAGACATTCGTATATACTCGTGTGTGTGATATATATATATATATATATATATATATATATATATATATATATATATATATATATATATATATATATAACGTTAGGTTTGCTTCCGCCCTAATTATTGTTCATTCTGACGAAGGTCATGCACTTCGCCTCACCTAGACATACAGCTTAACGTAGAATCCGAACCACTATCCATCAAGGAAGTCTGAAATTACAAAGTCCTAGCTCGAAATCAATCTCACGACCTTCCTATCAGCAGTCCACCGTGTTTACCACTAGGCTTCCTATATATATATATATATATATTATATATATATATATATACATATATATATATATACACACATTTTAACTGCAAACAACACACAGTATAATTAATGTAAAGAACGGCGCTTGTATAGAAGAACGTTCCGCACAAGATGAGGAGGGAGAACGAACAAATGAAAAATGAGGTAACCACCCAGGAATCGAGCCCGGGATCTTTCGATTGCCGGTCAAATATGCTATCCACTACACCATGGGCCTCGATTGATCAGAACTCGTAATTCTCCTACATACGAGCAGAAACCAATGCCCTGAGGGGGCACCTTCCGCATGCCGCACATATATACATTTTAACTGCAAACAACACACAGTATAATTAATGTAAAGAACGACGCTTGTATAGAAGAACGTTCCGCACAAGATGAGGAGGGAGAACGAACAAATGAAAAATGAGGTAACCACCCGGGAATCGAACCCGGGATCTTCCGGTTGCCGGTCAGATATGCTATCCACTACACCATGGGCCTCGATTGATCAGAATTCGTAATTCTCCTACATACGAGCCGAAACCAATGCCCTGAGGGGGCACCTCCCGATGCCGCACATATATACATTTTAACTGCAAACAACACACAGTATAATTAATGTAAAGAACGACGCTTGTAGAGAAGAACGTTCCGCACAAGATGAGGAGGGAGAACGAACAAATTAATTACGAATTCTGATCAATCGAGGCCCATGGTGTAGTGGATAGCATATCTGACCGGCAATCGGAAGATCCTGGGTTCGATTCCCGGGTGGTTACCTCATTTTTCATTTGTTCGTTCTCCCTCCTCATCTTGTGCGGAACGTTCTTCTATACAAGCGTCGTTCTTTACATTAATATATATATATATATGTGTATATATATATATATATATATAATATATATATATATATATGTGTGTGTGTGTGTGTATATATTATATATACATATGTATATATGTTCTTTTTTCTCAATATTTTGTTTATTAGTTGGTGTGTAACAGTCACTGCTTTCAGATAATATTACGACACGTGGTTCAGAACTCGCGTAAAGTTGTTGTTATAGGTCCTCTCCGTCACATGACCTGAGGTTAATAGGGAAATGAAACTACCCCAAACATTATTCTTCGTCTAAATATTTACTCCATTATCTAACTTTAAAGTCTATCGTTTCTGCTGATTTACGTGAGCTGTTTAAAACAAGCTTCTATACTAGCAATAAATCTATCATACTGTATGATCTTCCTCACAATTGTTTTCAAAATGAAGAAACATCTTGCGTCTTTTCTATCTTTCATTTCATCATTCTTTCATCACTTAATCATTGTATCTCATCCCGACACTTGGTTCATGCACTCTAATGTTACCTTTTCGTTACATCTCTGCGTATTTTCTTTTTGAAGAATTGCTTGTATGACCGTAGAGCCACTACTGGAAAACGATAGAAGGTTTTAGTAGCATACTCACACTTTCCAGTCCCCTCCCCCGCTTCAATAGGTTGTGCTTCGGAGAGGCTTTTGCTGTGCAAGGCTGCGCAGAGGGCATCCTAGTATATACAGTATATATATATAATATATATATATATATATATCTATATATATATATATGTGTGTGTGTGTGTGTGTGTGTACATTAACAGTCAGGCCCTCGAAATATTTATTCTTTATAAAAATAAAAATTGGACGTATTTTCCTTTACAAATGAAGTAATAAAAGTAGTCTATGTCATCCGTTCATTAAATAATGATTAAAATTCCTAATATTTAAAATAGCTTTTGACAATGAATGACTTTTACATTAAATCGAATTGAATTCTCTATGATCTAAAAATAATGAATATTCACATACTTAAACCCCACCCAACCCCACCCCATTTTTAGGCATGAATCGATTTCCGTATTTATAGCAATTTGAGCACTTTTATACGCCACATAAATTTACAAATTTTACGCGTTTAACAATTTTTACGTGTTCTCGTTTTTACGCATTACGTGTTTTACAGAGAGTGCCCCTCTTATGTCTTACGCTTTATACCGCCATTTACATATTATCCTCTTTTACTCGCGCAAGATAAGGTAAAGATTGTAGAGATAAAATATAAATTAAGGAAAAATAAAATTCTGTTTACAGTCGATTGGTAAAATTCTTGGTTTCCTCATATAAAATGTTTGACGTCGTGGGTCGAGGCAATAACCAGAGTTTCCGTGAAGGCCAAACGATAGTTTATGTAAGTAACGGTGTATAGGTCGTTATATATAGGTCGTTATATATATATATATAGGTCGTTATATAAGTTATATATAAGTTATATATATGTATATATAATGCGCCTCGGTGGTGTAGTGGTTAGCGTCGCTGACTACGAATCCAGGCTGCTCGCAGCAAAATCCAGTTGTTCATCCTTCCACACAATAATAAAAATGGTTGGTAGATAAATGGGTACCCTGGGTAACCTAGTAATTAAGATGCTGGGCTGCTGGTGGAGCGTGGTTCGGATTCCACGTTAAACTGTAGGTCTAAGGTGGAGTGACAAGCTTGACCTTCGTCAGAATAAACAATTCGGGCGGAAGTCAAAACCAAGGTTATATATATATACCTTTGGTAACCTTTGGTTAGCTTTCCGCCCGAATTGTTTATTTTGACGAAGGTCATGCTTTTCACTCCACTTTAGACCCACAGTTTAACGTGGAATCCGAAACCACACGCCACCGGCAGCCCAGCGTCTTAACCACTAGGCCACCCAGGGTACCCATTTATCTACCAACCACTTTCTTTATTGTGTGGAAGGATAAACAGCTGGGTTTTGTTGCACGCCGGCTGCCGTCACCGGGTCTCGAACCCGGGGCCGGTGGATTCGTAATCAGCGACGCTAACCACTACACCACCGAGGCGCATATATATATATATATATTATATATATATATAATACACTTCAGCCACACATGAAGACTATAAACTCAATTTTCTCCCTTTTACGACCAATACAGTAATTGCTTCTTCTGTCTGATTTAAACAGTTTATTGATGATATCTTGGTCATTCCAGATGTCATTCTAGCTTTGTTTTATCACTTTCCATAGATCAGTGAAGACTTTAAGATTGTGTTTTTCCTTTTCAAATTTGGCTATTATTCATAAATTCTCAATTGGGTTCAAATCAGGTGGCTGTGAAGGCCATTCCATAATGGTCAGCACATTACTGTTCTTTGTACTTTAGCTAATTCATGCAAAGGTTAGACTCGTCTTTTAGGCCATTATCTCTTCGAAAAAAACTTTTAACATACTAAGCGCTGATCATTTGCTATGCCATGGTGAACTAAGATTAGATGGTATTGTTTTTTCTTTATCGGACCATTGATTTTTGTAATGTCTTGAGCCCCATAACCACGAAACAACCTCAAAACATTATGAAGTATCCAATGTGCTTCACAGAAGGTATAAATTGCGGGGCCAATTTCCCATGAATTTGTACCTGATACACCTGATGTGTGTGTACCAAACAAATCCATTTTAGACTCACCCATTAAAAGGACAGTTAACCAGTCTTCAGCAGTAAAATACTTATATTTGGGTCCACTGCATTAAAAAAAAAATTCGAAGGAAGAAAAATGTCAAAATGTAACCGTAGTGGGTATAAAAATAGAGGAATTTTACTGTTGAAACTATAAAGAGTCCTTTTTAACGGCTGAGTACAATATGGACTTATGTAGTACACGCATAAAACAGCATATCAGGCACAGACTCAATGGGAAATTTACTCCTCAGTTCACACCTTCTGTGAAGTATGCTCTTCGTCCCATAATAGTATGGGGTATGGGGTTCTTTAAGCAGGTATGACACTCGAGACGTAAAAATCAACGGTACTAAGAAAGAACAATACCATTTCAGCTTATTTCACCATGACATACAAAGTGATCAATGTCTCGTAGTTGAAAACTTCATTTTCGATAGATGATGACCTAAAACAGAAGCGTAATCTTTGCATGAATTATATGAAGCAGAACACCACGGGCAACCACTGTCCAGTGCCTGTACTAGATTCCACAATTCCTCTGTCTTTCGACGTGATATGACCCAGGAGTTAAAATGCCAGAAACGACCCAATGAATCAGTCAATGAATCATCAATGAATAAGTCAATTAAGTATGCAGTCCATCTGCTCTGACTCCAATTGAGAATTTATGAACGTCATTAAAACTGAAAATAAGACCCACAATCCTAACGACCTTACTGAACAATGGAAAGTGATACAACAGGGCTGAAACACCATAATCCAAAAATACCATCATTAAATTAATTGAATATCTCTCTCTCTCTCTCTCTCTATATATATATATATATATGTATAAAGAGAGAGAGAGGGAGAGAGAGAGAGAGAGAGAGAGAGAGAGAGGGAGTTAATGCGAGGGCAGGAAATCGAGAATATATAATTAAAAGTTCATAGTTAAATGAATAAGAGAATAAAAAGGTATTCATTGGCCTAAAAAGAATTTTTAATCATTATCATGAAATAGGATTAATCAGCTTTCCATAATGTTCCTTTGTATTCTTTACTGATCACGTGTTATGAAGATAAATGGAATAATGTGCGGCCGTACATTCGTTCGCGAAAGTAAATGACTTCTGAAAGATAAAAATGAGAATTGCGAGATTGCTCAGCAATTGTTTGCGGACAAATGCGGAAAATGAGAGTTAGGGAATAATAGTTAAAATAAAACTTCTTTTTTCCGTTTTATTTTATACTCTTTGTTTGTTTGTTTGTTTGTTTATTTGTTTTTGTCGAAAGAGAAGAAGGATTTATTTATAAATAACTGGTTTTTTCTTTCGATTATTTTGATAAAAAAAGGATGGTATTTGATTGCTATGGCTTAAATAGTCGAAGTGCGAAACAACCAAATACATCAAGCAAAGGTTCGTTTGTGAAAAGGTCATAAACGTGTATTAAACGTTCATAAACGATTTAACGTTCATAAACGTTTATTAAAGTTCATAAACGTTTATAAAACGTGTGTAAACGTTCTGTAAATTTTTAGTAAACGACCATTGTCTGAAGGGTTCTCTACCCTACATTTAGTGTTTTGGCTAATGTCTAAGTTCCATACTGTTTCACACTGAAGAAAAACTGCAGATTAAAGTATTTTTGAATTTAAGTCTTCAATAACTTTCTACTCCAAACATTAAGTACTGTAGTTTTCATCTTAACGTTTCTTCCATGCAATGTGACTCTCTGGTAATAAGTAAATTCCGAACGCGTGTTCAGTAGCAACAGACTTGAGCCAATGAATTTTCCTAAAGTTTTGCTTCTTCAATGATAGAAGTTTAAGTTATTTTTAATTTCCTGACCATTTTTCATTATCGATCAAAATTTCTGAAATAAATGTTATCATTGATGTGAATATATGGCAACGTTTTCTTTTTTGTTTTTTTTACAAACGTGTACTGAAGTCATCGTAAACATGTGAAGTTGCTGAATGAATGTTTACGATGTAAATATATGGCAACGTTTTTTTTTTTTTGTTTTTTCTTACAAACGTGTACTGAAGTCATCGTAAACATGTTGTCAAGTTGCTGAATGAATGTTTAATTATATCGACAAAACACCTCATTAGTGACTATCTCAAATGCTTGTAGCTCAATGAGATTGAATGTGATTGGTTGGATTAATCCTAAATTAGGTCATAGTCTGTTATACTATTCATTAGTTTGACTAAAGATTAAAACTAATTAGTCTAATTAATGTCTGTCATTGTGATAAAGCCTAGCAAATGTTATATGGAAACAAAGGCATAAGAAAAAGGCGAACATACGCACGCGCGCGCGCAAGCTCACACTCACACACACACACACACACACACGTGGGCATATAAATGCTAGAAACCTTTTTAATGGAATTAATCGAAGAAAGATGACTAGATGGGTATCTTTATTTGCGTTTTCGGTTTGGCGTCATCAGCAGAAAGAAAGATATAACTGGGTGGAGAAGATAAGCTGCCGAAGTTAGTTCAAAGATCGGTACGAAATGAGGTTGATTCGTGCCATTTGCTGCATGCTTGGATATAAGTAAAAGGATAAATAAAAGTGGTTCTGAGAATATTACGACTAAAGCTATATTTTCCCTGTACGACGTGAAACTTGAAGACACAAGAGGATTTGGGAGATCAATTTTGTATACTTACTCGGCTGAATGGATTTGGAGTCCGACTGAATTTTTTCATAGAAAATACAGGGCGTCCCAAAAAAATGTATACACACTTTAACAGCTGATAGCTCAATTGATGTTTCTTTCTTTCCAAGTTAAACCCATTAGAATTAATAATGGCAGTCAGACTAAGCTTTGAACAAAGGAAATTCATTCTAAAATGCTACTGGAAGTGTGAAAACGCAGTTGAAGTGCAAAGACAGTTTAGGAGGGAGTTTCAAACAGATCCACCAACGCGACTTAACATCACTCGAATTAGAGATAAGTTTGAAGCCGATGGAACTGTTCAGAATGTCCACAAGAAGCGTTCCGGAAGACCACGGACATCGACAAGCCCCACAAAGCAAGAAAGAGTACTAGAAACGTATCACCAAAGTCCAAGAAAATCTGTGCGGCAAGCGAGTCGTGAGGTAGGAATTTCAGAATCGTCTGTCCAACGCATTTTGAAGCGCTGTCAATGGAAAAGTTACATTCCAAGATTAGTCCATGCTATTAATGAAGGTGATCCGGACCGAAGAGTGGAGCATTGCGAGTGGTACTTGGCACGATGTGGATGTGGATTGGACGAAGGGGTTTCGTAGAATACCCTCCGCGTTCACCAGACCTCACACCACTAGACTTTTTTTATGGGGATACTTAAAAGACAAAGTCTACGCTATAAAACCTGCAACAGTCGCTGAATTGAGAGCAGCCATTGAACGAGAATGCACACAAATACCAAACGAAATGTTTCGTGATGTTTGCGATTCCATTGCTTCGCGTTATCAGCAGTGCCTGGACCAGAACGGACGTCAGTTTGAAAACAGGCGTTGACAAAACAATTAAATAATGTCTGTAGATTCTATTACATTTTGAAAATGAAATGTATTTTAATAAACACTGCCTTTATAAGTATTTAAAGTGTGTATACATGTTTTTGGGACGCCCTGTATATATTTCAGCGACCATATTAATTTAAGTATGATATTTTTTGAATATGTTAAACTAAACTTACGTTAAGTTGACCAAATCATAGATAAGTTGCAAGTAAAATAAATAAATGCTTTTACGCTGTATTATATATACTGCAAACCAAGGTTAATGTTTAACGAGGGTATAATTTTTGGATTACTTGAAGCTCAGGGCCCCCAGCCCTCTTTAGTTAGCCTTATAAGGCTAACTAACGAAAATATCACGACCTAACCTAGCCAATCGTTAGGTCAACTGTACGCCCTTGACGATTGGTTAGGTTAGGGCGTGATATTTTCGTTAGTTAGCCTTATAAAACTAACTAAAGAAGGCTGGGGGGCCCTGATCTTCAGGTGATCCTAATTCTTTAATAAAACACAATAATTATGGGTTTCTTTTAGCAAGTGAGTTTTCGGTCTTCACTCTCAAACTATGCCTTAACTACATATGTGCATTTTCTTAGGGGTTCGATATTTACTGAGCATGTATATGTGTATATTCGTGTGTATGCATGTGTGTAGGTATGAATGTGGTGAAAGTATAAATTTTTTTATGTCTGAATTCGTAGGAGCAGGTGACGGCTACGAGTTATTGGAGGTTATTATAGAGCAAGGAATCACTCATCAATAATTAACTGTGGAAACCATCTTAAAACTGTATGAAACGGATGTTTGTAATCACGAGAGAAATATTATCGTGGATTGTTGTATGTGTGTATGTAAAGTGGAATGTTATGTGCTCTCATTTTAGCATAACAGCGCTCTTGCAGCCCATAATGAAGAAGTAAATAACGACATCGCAGGTAGACTATGGTTGGTTGAAAGCCAACGAATTATCCCTAAATAAAACTTCTTTTATTAACCTGAAGACGATAATATTGGACTTTAATATAATTATTAATTTTCATACTATATTGCGAGTTACTGACGGAAAATTATTACGAATCTAATTTCATAACGAACTATTTTTTCGGTAACATATAGAAAACACCGATTCTGATATAATACAGGGTATCCATAAATTATCTTTACACAGATTCAATTGAAATTTAATTGAATTTGTAAAGAAAATTTATGAACATCCTGTATAACTGCATATTGTAGTCATAAACTAAACAAGAATTATAAGAAAAGTAAGCAAAACAAGGGATTATTACACTAATACTTCAGGAAACATTGAGCAGTTCAATGTTTATTAAAACATAAGGACATATTCGAAGTCCGATATACTCTTTAATGTTCAATTAGGAAATACTGTAACTCTCTCCGATATTAGTTGAAAATGTCATGGAAAATCAAATACAGCAGAAACATCGAACAACATACATGAAAGGTGTACATATTTCACAGACAAATTATACTCTTCAGTGTAGTAGAAATTTTCATACTTATTAAGTGGTCAAATTATGAAATTATGAAGTGGTGAAATCTATCAAATGAACTGAAATCAATCAATGCTCACTCGACTTTCTAAAAAAAAAAAAAAAAAATTTAAATTCCAAAAGTTGCAGAATGGGTTTCATTCTCATTATTAAAAATATAAATAATTTCCTGAAAACAAATACTGAAAACAAATATTGAAAACAAATGCTGAAAATACTGAAAACAAATGCTGAAAATACTGAAAACAAATACTGCAAACAAATACTGAAAATACTGAAAACTAAAAACAAAACTTAAACTTAAAGTTTAACTTAAACTGAAAACAGAAATTAATCGAATTAAACAGGGTTGACAGAAAACAGTAAAATACAGTTAACCATGGTTTAGAACCTAACTATTCTCAAATGAATTTAATAATAAAACCTTACTATTAAACTTGTATACGTAAATCTTTGTTAAATAACCTACATTAACAATGATAATTTCATCATTCAATTTTCTAGGCCATAAGTTGGGATATCGGAAATATCATTATGTAATCCAAAGTCATAAAAATAAAATTAAGTTAATTTAACCCTTTAACCCTTTATCCCACAGTGTTACTTTACAGATTTTGTTCTGGCTAATACCAGACAATTTTATTCCGTCTCAGAAAGGCCTATGTGCAGGAAAGGGTTGAGAGACTTTTGCTTAATCCTTTACTGCATAGAGGTCTTTCCAAGACTGAATAAAGTCATCTGGCATCAGCCAGAACAAAATCAGTAAAGTAACACTGCCTGATAAAGGGTTAAGGCCGGAATTTTTTGTAAGGTTCAGTTATGAATGCGTGTGTTTGAAACGTTACCAATTTGTACCAATCGTCCTGAAAAGGTTAAAGGCTTTAAACAATTAATGAACCGTTTAATAAAAATTCATAATTTAAAAATACATCCGTTTAACGAGTTCCCTATCATTCACAGGGCTATTTTTTTATGCAGGAAGGAGGAGCCAAGGGCAGTGAACACTGCGTTTGAAAGATTGGAGGTCATAGACAGGGGGAAAGATGGATTGAGGAAGATTGTTCCAGAGTTAACCGGTAGAGTAGATGAAAGATTGAAAATACCGATTAACCCTTGCGTTATTTCAGTCTATCTATTTACTCTAAACATTTGTGAAGTTCAGTGAAAACCCGTCCGCAATAGAAACGTACATAGCTTACATGCGGTGTGTACATGAGGCATCGTAGAAAAATTTTTATTGGTCACTGCAAAACAAAATTATACTGAGGACAAGATTAATATACAATTAACTATTGATTGTTATATTACGACTGATATATAATTACCAACTTAAATCTATATCTATACTATAATAAGAGAGCTGTCCGTCTGTCCGTCTGTCTGTCCGTCTTGTCTGTCCGTCTGTCCGTCACACTTTCAGAAATTGCGAGAAAAAATTGTGAGAAAAAAATTCAGAAATTGTAAAAAAAAATTCAGAAATTGTATTACGGGCGGCAATGTGAAGCTCAAGATTTTCATGACTGTGTTCTTTTCTGTAGTTTAGCAATAGGGGAAGGGTGGGGTGGGGGTAATCGGGGATGGGTGGGGTAATGGGGAGGGGTGGGGGTAATGGGGGAGGGGGTTAGCCCCCAAGTTGTATGAATGGGGGTGAGGAGGTTTTGGGAGATACCAGATTCAGAAATGTTGACACAATGTGAAGCTCAAAATTTTCACGACTGGGTTCTTTTTTTGTAGTTTAGCCTGTCTAACCGTCAGCGAAGCGGCGGGAACTGTACTAGTATTATATAAATAAGAAAGAAGAAGGATAAGAATTTATCTTTCTGTGTGTGTGTGTGTGTGTGTGTCTACAGCGTTATTATATACTTAAACTGTATTACATTCTTCGCCATTATGAACGGAATATATATATATATATATATATATATATATATATATATATATATATATATATATATATATATATATATATAATGGAAACCCACAAAGAAAAAGAAAAATTATTCCAAGGCCTTTCGTGTATTCAGAAGTACACCTTCTTTTTCCTTGTGGGTTTGTATCATTCATTCATTTTACGTGTTTAATTGTGAACTTCATCCCATATACTATTCGTCCCATATATATATATATTATGGGAGCAAAAAATATGACTGAAAATAAATAATACATTCTTTCCTTGAAACATAGAGCGCGGGGAGGTTGGGAGCGAACACAAAGGAGGCACTATACACTTACAACAGACGAATTTGTAAAGGGGGCATGCGACGGAATTTTAGACCTTATGCCACATAAGAATAATGCTTAATCAAAATAAAATTTGGAAATTGGGTTGTGAAGAATTTTTAAGGTTCATGCCCACTTACGGAGATATAACACTTCATTTAACAATTCAGTTTAACTAAAGGCAATATCCACTCATTTAATTAATACTACACAAACAGGTAATAATTAATTTGGCTGAGCTTAAAGCTAGCATGAAAGACATAGGGATGCCTTTTTAATTAAAATGAACAACGCTGCTAGCAGATGCATTGATTGTGTTCTTAATGTAATGATTTTGGGTCTTTTCGGTTTGGCGGACTGCTACAGATTTTTACGAAACTTAGCATATCAATTAGTTTGCCATTTGAAAACATTTTTTTTAACATTTTCATGTTTTTTTCATGTTTTTTTAACATTTTTTAACATTTTTTTTTTTATGTATTTCAGTTTAATATGAGTTTGCAAAAACTTTTTACCGCCTTACAAACTGAGTTAGATGCCGTAAAAATTCTTCAAGAATTTGGTATAATTCCAAAAGAGAAACAATGTAAAGGGCACCACCAAATGGGCGTTAAATTAATCGATGACAACGCAACAAAAGTCGGGATGCACAGTTAAAGGCAGGTTTCGTCTTAAATTCGTTACTTTAGCTTTGGTTTGACAAGGTTAGATGTTAAGTTAGGTTAAGTTCAGTTTATTTAGGTTAGATTAGGTTAAGTTAGGTTAAGTTAGGTTTAGTTTAGTTAGGTTTACTTTAGTTATGTTAGGTTATGTTAGGCTAAGTTAAGTTAGGTTAGGTAGGTTATGTTAGGTTAGGTGGTTAGATTAGGTTAGGTTAGGCTAGGTTACGTTAGTTGTAGTTAGGTTAGATTTAGTTTAGTTATGTTAGGTTAGGCTAGGTTACGTTAGTTGTAGTTAGGTTAGATTTAGTTTAGTTATGTTATGTTAGGTTAGGTGTAGTTAGGTTAGGTTAGGTTTAGTTTAGTTTAGTTAGGTTAGGTTATGTTAGGCTATGTTAGGTTAAATTAAGCTATGTTAGGTTAGGTACGTTATGTTAGGTTAAGTGTAGTTAGATTAGGTTAGGTACGTTATGTTAGGTTAAGTGTAGTTAGATTAGGTTAGGTTAGGTTTAGTTAAGTTAGGTTAGGTTAAGCTAGGCTAGGTTATGTTTAGTTATGTTATGTTATATTAGGTTCAAAAGACCCAGGCGTCCAAACTCAACATGTTGAAAATGTTTGGCATTCCTTGAGAAGTAGAAATAAACGTCATTCAGGAACTCTCTTATACTGAATTTTGTTTAACTGTACTGACTCGGGTAGCGTCTACCTGTTAGCCGTTAGGCCTAACAGACGGGAGATCGAAACACGAAATAGATTTTATACAGTTTTATTCAATAAACTTTCAAAACACGGCGATTAAAGGCAGAATGAATTAAAATGAATACAACTTGATAAAGACAGAAAAGTTTAGCAGAACTAAGTTTAGCCGTTATAATGAACTGAATTTACAGTAAACAAGCAATATGAAGCACGATCGATAAGTCTTTCGACCACGATCCTCAGCGAAAACCTGTTTAAAAAGGAAGCACAAAGTTGCCAATTGTGAATTCTAAAACAAATTTCTCTCTAGGCATACTAATTGTGATTTTAAAACTAATTTATTTCTCTCTCTCTCTCTCTCTCTCTCTCTCTCTCTCTCTCTCTCTCTCTCTTCCGACTGTGTTAACATAAAAATTTCATTAATTTTCCTGTTCCGTTTACTACAGTGGTCGTTTTAGATTGGTTAGTTATTTTCCACGTGACTAATTACGACCTTTCAGAATCTTTGTAACAAATTTCAGTTTCATGAAACTTAATATTTACTAAAATAATATTTTTAGTGCTATACCATTATCCCATCAGCCTTGCCGCTACCCTCTACCCCAACTCGGCGTTTTTTGTGCCCATACTACTGGCTGCATTTTTATGAAATCAGTCGATTTATATTCACTTTTTTAATTGAATTGAATTGAATAACTTTTATTGGTAAAATCAATACATTAATTTTACAATTTTTGTTTTTGTTTTAACATAAAAAATTGTGAAATTGGACTATTTCTTTTATTTAATTTGGCGCTTAAGCTTTAGGGTTGACTGAGGTAGCTTTAAACTTTACGAATCACTTGAAGATCCCTCATCCCAGCCTTTTTTAGTTAGCTTTATAAGGCTAACTAACCTAACTAACGAAAATATCACGACCTAACCTAATCAATCTTCAAGGGCGTACAGTTGAGCTAACGAGTGGTAAGATTAAGTCGTGATATTTTCGTTAGTTAGCCTTATAAAGCTAACTAAAAACAGCTGCGGTGACGGATCTTCAGGTGATCTAACTTTACTTTGTTACGGAATAAAACTTATTTGGGAAAATTGCCGAATATAAAGAAGTATTTGAAGTCGGGCTGCTGGAAATCGTCTGCTTTAGTTTAGATGCTTGACATTTCATCACATTATTAAATCAAATTGTTTTGCAAAGAATTTTTCGAAGTTTTGAATGAGAAAATAAACCCCGCAGTAATTTAGAGAACTGAAATAATTTTTTAATTTAGTGTAGCCAAAATAATACACAACGAAAATAATTCCGTTTTTTAATAAGACATTTCAATTTACATTTGGTCAAATAGGTGTTTCCTGCATAGAAAAAGAGTAAATAATTTGAAGAGCAAAATACACTTGCCTTATTGTAAAGAAGAAAAGGTCATATGCATAAAATAACAGCATTTACACTAAAAATAAACGAACAAAATTAAGTTTTTGAGTAAATCGGATTCATAAATGAAATTAACTATTATAAAATTATAACTGAAATATTTTAATATTCTACAAAATTATTTCACTTTTCATTTCATTGAAAACTATTAAAAAACTCTCTTTTTTGAGATTTTGTGATTGAACCTTTTCTTTTTATACAAAGAATTTTATTTCAAATATAATTTATATTCTGTACAACTCGCAATTTCTAATATACTGTATATTCGGGCAGTCCCCACTTTGTGCTTTTTCTCTATAACGCTCTCGGTGTCGTAGTCGTACGCCAGGCAGCGTTATCGCATGCCATTGCCGCAGCGCATCGGCGCCACACATCCACGCTGTGCAATTCAGCCAGTGCTTCCACTTTTAGGGCAATTATCCTATTTTAGAGTAATCAGTCTTGCATTAGGGTAGAGTTTACGGTAGGGTCTAAATGTCTAAATACTCCTTTTGAGGATAATTCATTATATGCTTGGTCTTAAATAAATGCATTTGATTCTGCAAAATGTCCACTGTACCTTCTAATTTTTACTTTTACTCAATGGTAGTATGTGTATTAATAATTTTCGCTATTCAAAAGAAGGTATCGGGAAAAACATTGATTTTATATCTTTGCGAATTAGGTTTAGGGTAATTGAGCTTCCCATCTAGGGGTATATTTCAGCGCCAATTTGTTTTTGTCGCCATATTGGTTCCTCAAAAATATTTGTGCTCTTTGTTTTGCAATTGATTTTACCCGTTGAAATCAAGCATCACGAGTCAGAAACGTGCCACAGACTCTAATATTGTTAGCACTGAGAAAAAACAAGGTAAAAGCTTAACGCTGGAGGCTAAGTTGGATGTAATTAAACGCAGTGAAGCAGGTAAACGCCAATCTGAAGTCTGTAGAGCAGTGGTAGCGAACCTATGACACGCGCGCCCAAATGGCCACGCGATCAAATTTACCTGGCACGCATAAACATAGAAATTGTTATCCAGAAAATTAGTATAAAATAATAGACTTAATGTTTATAATTTGGTATAATATACAGGGTGTTTCTAAAGTCCCCATCTATTTCAGTGAAAACGTAGCAAAAAGGGTAAAATTCAATAACAATATAATAGAAGGCATACATTTAATGAATAATTAAGCATATGATTCTACACGAGCACCATCAGTATCTCTACAGAGTTCGAATCTGTCAACAGCATTGCGGAACACATTTTCGAGCATGACAGGGGTTATTTTTGTAACTGCTCTTACGATACGAGCGCGTAAATCTTACAGAACTGTAACCCTCGTTTGATAGACGTTTGATTTGATAAAGCCCCATGCAAGGAAATCCAAGGGCGTTAGGTCAGGAGGTCGAGCCGCCCAGGACCTGTTGCCTCCACGTCCGATCCACTGATTCGGAACTCGTTCATTAAGGTACTCCCGAACAATGTTTACGTAATGACAAGGTGCCCCATCTTGTTGAAAGACGACGGTGTTTAAAGTGCCATCTGAATGAAGCTGGGACATTTACGTGCTCGTATCGTAACAGCAGTTACAAAAATAACCCGTCATGCTCCAAAATGTGTTCCCCAATGCTGCTGACAGATTCGAACTCTGTAGAGATACTGATGGTGCTCGTGTAGAATCATATGCTTAATTATTTATTCATTAAATGTATGCCTTCTATTATATTGTTGCTGAATTTTACCCTTTTTGCTACGTTTTCACTGAAATAGATGGGGACTTTAGAAAAACCCTGTACTATATAATATTATACACTTTGATGGGCACGCGAATTTTTTTTTTTTATGGTTTAAATGTTTTTTTTGGCACGCGACTGTAAAAAGGTTCGCGAACCCTGCTGTAGAGCGTTGTTTTTGGATGGATCAACGATAAGAACAATGCCCAATGTAATCAATTACGTTATATTTTTTTTTATTTAATGTCATTTTATAGCACAAAGAGGAGGCCGTCGTAACGAATTAAGCCTATTTACATTATGAGGTGACGTGTATATATATATATATATATATATATATATGTATATAGTCTAAAAGTCACTAAAGGGAAAAGTCACTAAAAGAAAGCTGGATGGCATCACAAAAAGATAAACAGCAGAACGCGATCTGTTCGTTTATTGGGCTGAACCAAACAGCATGTATTTTTGTATCTGACTAAAGCGTTGGTGCTACGTTTAATTTGGTGATGCTTCTAAAGTGGTAAAGTAAAGCAGTTGAAGTTGTCTAATTATTATATCAGTTAGGGGCAATGTCTATAGCTTTTAAAATTATTAAGGTTAGCTATTTAAGTAGGTTGTTGTGGGACGCTGGCACCTATGGTAGGCCCTAAAGAAGATCTAAATCAAAGTACCTGTAAGTACCTTTATTGTCTATTTAATAACCTAATACCTAACGGGATCTAACACCCCCACGTTATCACACATTATTTCTTATGGGGAAAATAGTCCCCGCTTAGCGCTGTTTCGCTTAACGCTCGATTTTTTTGGAACCATTTGAGAGCGCTGAGCGGGGAGTGCCTATATATACAGATATATATGTAATGAAAATGGTTTGTTTATAGGGAGCAAATAAATTGTACATACAATTATAATATGATTAATGCAATGTAATGGAAACTTTCAAAATAAAATATGTGGTACTTATTTATTAACGGGTGACCCTAAGTAACTTTAGAATTTACCGCGCCATAGCTCTGTGTGTAGCACAACGTATGCGTCCGCCATGCCCGGTTAGGTTAATTGAATGTCCGATTAGGTCAACTGAATGCTCGATTACGTTAATTGAATGCCCGGTTAGGTCAACTGAATACCCGGGTAGGTTAATTGAATGCCCGGTTCGGTCAACTGAATGCCCGGTTCGGTCAACAGAATGCCCGGTTCGGTCAACTGAATGCCCGGTTAGGTTAATTGAATGCCAGGTTAGGTTAATTGGTAATTATGTATAAAGAGTCATTCAGTCATTTTACACACCAAAATACATTTTTCTAGTAGTATTTGATGTGATTTGTTCAAATCTGACCTCCATTTCCCTCGGAAATGAGATCCAACAAAGTTATAGTACTTTGAAGTTTGGCTCATTTTCAAGGGAAATGGAGGTCAAAATCTAAGCAAAACACATAAAATATTACTAGAAAAATGTATTTTGGTATTAATTAACCTAACCTTACGTAACCTAACCTAACCTAACCTTACCTGAGACACGTTAAATCCACAAGGCCGGCATCTTTTAGTTTTCGCAATTTTCGAATACGCGTTGCACTGAAATCTATGGCGAGATTCTCCTAACGAGCACTCGTTTCCGCACAATTCGCACTTACGGGTCGATGGTAAAATATTGTGTTTTGTAAATATTTCTATTGCTCGGGAGTCATTAGAATGCACTTCGTATATTAAATCCTCAAAATACTATTCGCACCCTTCACATGTCATCGCAACCAACATCTATGCAAAACTAACAGAAGTGGAACTAGTAACCTAAAAAGCCTAGCTCATATATCATGTTCTTATGACGTCACCAAGCAAATATTGGAAGGGGGGAAGAAAATGCCGCAAAAATGTCAATATTCAAATCTACATAATTTGGTAAGAACGCATCTGCGAGCATAGTGACTTATATGAAAATGATGAGAAAATTATGCTTTAATATTTTATAACTATATTTGCTTTTGATATTCTGAGTGCGATGAAACTCATATTATCCGGTTAATTGAATGCCAGGTTAGGTCAACTGAATGCCCGGTTAGGTTGATTGAATGCCCGGTTAGTTCACCTGTACGCCCTTGACGATTGGTTAGGTTAAGTCGTGATATTTTCGTTAAAACTAACGAAATTAATCGAAACCTATGGGAACATTATTGAATGCCCGGTTAGGTCAACTGTCCGCCGCTGACGATTGGTTAGGTTAAGTTGTGATATTTTCGTTAGTTTTAACGAAAATATCACGACTTAACCTAACCCATCGTCAAGGGCGTACAGTTAATACGTAAGAACCAAATATTTTAATGATTTGTGAATAAAATTGGTTCAGGACTGTCAGTTTTACATTTACATTGAAAATAAGTAGCAGTCATTTGTTTTTACCTAATTTGTAAGTAGTTATATATTGTATTTTTAAAATAATCGTATGCAGTTAGGATATGATATATTAGTAGGAATTAATAGTGATTTGCGAAGTAAATTAACGTTGGTGTCTGTCTCATATTTATGAGTACGGAGTTCCATATATCCGAGTCTTTATAAGAGAGCATTTCCTGCCATTTGGATTGAATAGTTTCGTTTGTGTACGAAATCATTGGAAAGTGTTGTAGTGTGTTATGATTATGAAATTTAACTTGTCTAATTTGATGCCAAGCAATTAAACTTCATTTACTCTTGCCAGAGAAATGTTCCCAATTTTTAAGGGATTGGGAGCTTGCAGATTTTTTGGATACAATCGTATTTCGTAAGGGAGAAGCCGTACCTAGCTTCCATCACTCTAAAACAGTGTAAATGCCGAAGTATGTGAGTGAAAGGCCTAATCTAATTATTATTAAGTGAATAAGGGAGATGATACAATATTAGAGTGTTTTGAAAATTCTAAAGCTAATTCAAAGAATACCTTTGCGAGATGTGAGAAAAGTTTGCTTAATTCAGAGTTTGGAGGCGTTCTCTTAATACGCAACTCATACAGTATGCATAAATATTATATCATTGGATAGGCAATAGTTTATTTATGAACAGTGTGGGATGGAAATTTTATAATTTTGTGTATTTTATAAATAAAAGAATACTCGTATATTTCATGATATATTTTTGACACCCATCGTGTGTATCAGGAGCAAATCTAAGCTTTAAGGTTTCCGTTTTTAACAGAAAAGTTCAGAAGTACGGATGACGCGAGATATTTTTCCTGGGATATTTGGTCAGCGCATATTTTTTTAGGATTTTGTTTAACCACGAAGAACGTCTACATTAATTTCTTATTGCCGCTGCATCTCCATATAATCCAGGATATTAATAGCAAATAAGGGGTTCTATTATTATTATTTGTATTATTATTAAAAATTTTATTATTATTAATGCCTGGGTTAGATCGAATAATACCTGGTTTAAGTGGAATAATGCCCGGGTTAGGTTGACTGATACCCGAGTTAGGTTGGGTTAGATTGTTTTTCCACCTCACAACGTTCATAAATAAATTATTTCCAATCAAATGGTGTAACTTTTATGCGTGTGCAATACAAATTTGAAGGACGCCTCTAAACTAGGAATTTACCAAGTGCTAGTGTTCATAAGAGAACCCCACAAAATTTTTAAAATTTAAGGACTAACATTACCTAGAGCAGCGGTTCTCAAACTTTTTCTTCTTCTGTACCCCTTGAATTCTTTCACGAGATTTTCTGGATTTTCGAGAGAGATAGACGATTTTTACTTTCTTTACGACCGTGTGACTCTTGTCCGTTTGTTAATCGTATATAAAATTAAAAGGGTTACATTTTCAGGACCCATTCGCGTACCCCCTAAGATTTCCTCTCGTACCCCAGTTTGAGAACCACTGACCTAGAGGGTAAATACGTATGAATTGATATGAAAGGTCAATAATTCAACAACAAGGGCATAACATTAAAAAGCATATAATACCATTATTTTATTAAAAGTAATATAATTTAATTATTTTTAAATTATTATTATAGATCATTCATTCAGGAATTCCCTCTAAAAATCCTCACGAATAACAAGTTAATTTATATTCCAGAAAAAATTTCTAATTTTTCCAGAATATTCTGCACGAAATACATTCCTGAATTATGAAGGAAAACATTGGAATATATAAACTCCAAAACACATCTGGAAAATTTTGATTCCTCCGGTTAGCGTCATCGTATATATTACTCATGCGGTTATCCGTGATTCACTCAACCGCGAATCGATTTAACCGTGATTTACTAATTGTGAAAATTGTGAACTTATCCATGATCATGACTCTGAGTGGACCGTGATTTGGCGCTGTGTTTACACCCGGAAAAAACCCCCCTACCAGCAGGGTATACCGAGTTATCCGTGATCATAGATCGCCCCTCGATCAAGGATAACTG
The DNA here is from genome assembly GCA_023014485.1 of Bathynomus jamesi. Classification (NCBI taxonomy): domain Eukaryota; kingdom Metazoa; phylum Arthropoda; class Malacostraca; order Isopoda; family Cirolanidae; genus Bathynomus; species Bathynomus jamesi. The sequence continues at coordinate 857,531 of JAJOZX010000972.1, forward strand.
AATGAGTACCACAACATAACACACATCCATCGTGATTATATGAATAAAAAATGAAATGATAAAATAATTTAAAAGATATCAATTGCATCATATAGTATAAATATCATAGCTTTACACACACACACACACACATGTTTGGCTACCCTGCAAAACCGCGACACTTTCACATATTTTAATTTATTTAATTCTGTATTGCGACTTTACCCAATTTAAAAACAAAAATCGCGCGCGCGCGCACAACATTTATTAAAAGTTTCCTTTTATTAGAACATGAAAAAAAAATAAAATGCAAACTTAGTTAATTGAGGAAAGGCAAAAATAGAATTACAACATGCATTAAGGCAAACCTTTTAGAAGTTCCAAAATATTTTTGTCAGTTTAAGCGCTCACAATGTAGAAACAAAATGGGTCCTTTACGTTAGGTCTTATGTCTTTTCAAGTCTTTTGTGATAAAATATTGTCCCACTCCGATGGATTATTTTTTTTTTCTATTTTACCTTAACGTTTTTTTATTTGAAATTACCTTTTATTTTAAAGTTTTTTCAGGCTCTGTGTTTCGTGTTTCGTTTAATTAGTAAAAATTTTTTAATTAATAGAAAATTTAATATATTTTTTAGTTAGAGTTGAATTATATGATAAATCATTCATGCTTCACTATTTAACTCTCAATTACTAGAGTGGAGTGCATATATATATATATATATATATATAACCTTTGGTTAGCTTCCGCTCGAATTGTTCATTCTGACGAAGGTCAAGCTTTTCACTCCACCTTAGACCTACAATTTAACGTGTAATCCGAACCACGCCCCATCAGCAGCCCAGCGTCTTAACCACTAGGCCACCTAGGGTACCCATTTATCTACCAACCATTTTCTTTATTGTGTGGAAGGGTGAACAGCTGGGTTTTGCTGCGCGCCGGCTGCCGTCGGGTCTCGAACCCGGGGCCGATGGATTCGTAGTTAGCGACGCTAACCACTACACCACCGAGGCGCATATCAATACTTTGTCTACCTTGCTGCAAGATTGAAAATTCTCCATATATATATATATATATATATATATATATAGAGAGAGAGAGAGAGAGAGAGAGAGGAGGGGCGACAAGCTTGACCTTCGTAAAATGAGAAATCATCGCACGGAACATTTGAAAGGTTGAAAGGTGTATATATATATATATATATACACACACACACACAGTATATATATATATATATATATATATATATATATATATATTATATATATATATATATATATATATATACACAATATCCAGGGGCGTCATAAAACAAATATTTTTGGGGGACTGCACTCTCAGAGAAATAATTTTGAATCAATTGTAAGGAATCAATAATTCAGTGCTTTAACTACATTTTGAGGATAAGAAAAGTCATCAGTATATAGAAGGTTAATTTATTTGAATTCTCTTATCTTTACTAAGTATTATTTCGTAAACTTAAATTTATTCCAATAAATTTGGGTGGGCACGTGCCCCCCCAGCGTCTATGGGCATGACGCCTCTGATAATATCCCAGTCTAACTTTGAGTATTAAAACTATCCTGTATAAGGCTGCTTGTAAGAACTTTTTAGTCATTTTAAAATTGAGTTTGAGTTCTTGACAGCAATTTAAAACTTACACTGAAGTATTAAAGGATAAATAGTAAGTTAATAACTGTCATAATATTAGTTATAGCCGATGTCTGTATAATATCAAGAAGTTCATTTTTAGGACTATTATTTATATCTGATCACAATATCCATGGAATAATTAAAGGAAGCTTAGGGACTTGTCTACATAATTAAATGTTCAGTTCCATATTATTCCGTATTATTGTTAAGGAGTTTATTCACTTTTCCAGGAGATTTGATAACAGGAGAAATAATAATAATAATAATAATCATAATATAATAATAATAATAGGCGCCCTAACGGTAATGCCTGAAAGTTGTACTGTGTAAAATAATAATAATCTTACTAATAATAAATTCTCTATCAGTCATGGCAATTAACTTGTTGAAAATAGTCTCATATAATGTAAGGTCAGTGAGGAATTCAACTGTAGATGTCCATAAAATCTGCGACAGTGCAGATCTGATACTCCTGCAGGAGCACTGGCTACCTAAGCAAGAGCTAAAATTCCTCTCTCCCATCCATGATGACTTTATGTACCATGCGTCATCAGCAGTAGACTTGTCAGATGAATTAATGTACGGTAGGCGTTTTGGTGGTGTTGCTTTCTTAATAAGGAAAAATTTGTCACAATATATATAAATTTTTAACAAGCGATAATGTAAGGTTGTTAGGCATTGAATTACAAGTGAACAATGATTGCATATTAATTGTAAACTGCTATTTACCATATAACAACGGCAGTAATTATTGATAGAAAACACTAAGTTATTGATAGAAAACACTCTTGGTTATTGATAGAAAACACTCAGGATAGTAATGTAGTGGAAGTCCCTGATTTTCGTAGGGCTAATTTTGATAGTTTTGCGGATAGGATGAGAGTAGTGGACTGGGATAACTTATTTATGGGTAATGACACAAATTTGCGTTGGGTGGCGTTTAAAGAAAGTTTTAGGAATATTGAAAGGGAGTTTATTCCTCGTAGGCCCAAGCGCGTTAGAAATCGTGGTAGGCCGAAGTGGTGGAGTAGAGAAATAGGAGAGTTTATAATAGAGCGTAATAGAGCGTATAGACTTAGTAAGCGCAATGGCACGGCAGCTAACTTTAATAGATATATCGAGCTTAGACGTCAGGTTAAAAGATCAGTTAGGAATGCTATGCGTAATTTAGAGATACTTATAGCTGCGGATAGTAAACATAATCCAAAAAAGTTTTTTGAATACGTAAATAATCGTAAGCCGGTAAAAGATAACATAGGCCCTCTAGTGGATGTAAATAGCGCTTTGGCTTCTGACGCTCAGGCGATGGCGGGTATTTTCAATAATTTTTTTGCGACAGTTTTTACCGTTGAAGACGTAAATAATGCCCCCGACGTTGACGATATCGTTCCATTTAGTAGCGAGACTATTTTAGATGAAATAACTGTTTACGAGGCTGAGATTGCGCATTATATCGATAGGCTAAAAGTTAGCAAGGCTCCAGGCCCTGACGCTTTTTATCCCAGACATTTGAAAGATTTGAAAGACGTTATCGTAGGCCCCTTAATGAAGATTTTTAATCAGTCACTCGAAACGGCGATTATTCCTGAAGACTTCAAATTAGCTAACGTCACGCCTATTTTTAAAAAAGGCGACCGCGCGGTAGCTAGCAATTATAGGCCCATTAGCTTAACGTCAATTGTCGGCAAACTTTTGGAATCCGTAGTTAGGGATCGTATTATCGATCACTTAGAAAGTAGAGATTTGATTAATAGTAGTCAGCACGGGTTTCGACGCCATAGGTCTTGTTTAACTAATTTGTTAGAATTTTATAACGAAGTAGTGCGCGAATACGATAGGCATAGGGCAGCTGACGTTATTTATTTAGATTTTAAAAAGGCGTTCGATACAGTTCCGCATAGGAGACTAATTGCGAAGGTTAAAGCGCACGGTATACGCGGTCAGGTAGCTAACTGGTTAGAAGAATGGCTTCGTGCTAGGAGGCAGAGGGTCGTAGTTAATGGTAGTGAATCGGGGTGGTTAGATGTAGGTAGTGGTGTCCCACAGGGTTCAGTGTTAGGCCCATTGTTATTCGTAATTTACATTAACGACATAGATGTAGGATTGACTAGTAACGTGTCAAAATTCGCGAACGATACTAAAATAGGCGGTAAGGTTGTTAACGAGGACGATAGAAATAGGATTCAAGACGATGTAAATAGGATTATGGAGTGGACGGATAAGTGGCAGATGCAATTTAACGTAGATAAATGTAAAGTTTTGCATATAGGTTCTCGCAACAATAATTACGCGTACACGATGGATGATAGGGAGGTAGCGAGCGTTGACGAGGAAGTAGATTTAGGCGTACGCGTATCTAAAGATTTAAAGGTTAGGAACCAGTGCCTGGAGTCTTGCGCAAAAGCGAATAGGATGTTAGGCTTCATAGCGCGTAATTTCGAATTTAAATCGAAGGATATTATATTGCTCCTTTACAAGTCCCTAGTCAGGCCTCATTTAGAATATGCCGTTCAGTTTTGGTGCCCGTACTTGCGTGAGGATATTGATAGGTTAGAAAGGGTTCAGCGTCGTGCCACGAAACTTATTCCGTCATTGCGCAATAAGCCTTATGAAGATAGGATTAAAGAGATAGACCTGTATTCACTCGAAACTAGAAGATTAAGGGGGGAGCTTATTGAAGTTTTCAAAATCGTTAATAACATCGATAACGTAAATTTTGACAAATTGTTCACTTTCGATAATAGTAATACTCGCAATAACGGATTTAAGTTGCGTGGCAGACGTTTCATTACTAATATCGCTAAAAACTTCTTTACGTTTAAAGTAATTGATAAATGGAATAATCTTCCCGCGTCAGTCGTTCATTCTACCAGCGTTAATATGTTTAAGAACCGTCTTGACAGACATTTTAAAAATGTTAACGTTGTTTAAAATTAAATAAGAAAGTTAACAACAGGAGCTCTGGTGGTGGTGCTCGAGGATGAGTCTGTTGACGATGAATGCCAGCTTGTGACATGCCAGCGTGTGATGCCAGCAATAAAAAAAAAAAAAAAAAAAATTAGACTAACACGAACGTAGATGTAGCTCGTAGCGTAAACTAACCCACTTTTTGTTTAACTTTACCTACTTTTTTTTTTTTTTCTTATCTCCTTTCTTTGCATGTCTGTAACTCTCTTTACTTGCATGTTTGTAGTTTGCATGGTATGACAGTGAGTTAAGACTGTGTTTGCATGGTTTGTAAGCGTTCTTATTTTACTTCTTTTCATCTTTCACCCCCCTCCTATTTTCTCCGACTATTTTTCTGACTTGTCCGCAGTGGCCGGCGGATGATGATGGTGAGACTTTTTTCCTCTTTTTCTGAATGAATGTTAACCCACGAATGATAGGTGTTGCTCCTTACTTAACCCCTTATTCTCTTCTCTTAACCCCCTACTCTTTCCTTTCTCTCGGGCTAGCCTTAGAGTGGATCTTAGGGTCTTTGTTAGCCTTAGCTTCTGTAGATCTGTAGACTACAATGATTTGCTGTACAAAATTAAGTCATTATCAGATAACCCCAAATATTCTCACTGTATAATAATGGGGGACTTTAACGCACATGTGAATTCGGAATTCTTTGTAGAATTGGGTAACATGCGCGAGTCGGCCAATTTAAGTATAAGTGATGTAGATGTATTAGGGGTAGCCAGTGGTAATTTTACATACGTTAGTGATATGAGTGGTACTACCAGGTGGATTGATCATTGTCTCACAAGTAATAATCTAAAGGATCGAATTGTTAGAGTTCATATTCTGCATGATTTCCTTCTTTCTGATCATAGACCATTAGAAATATTAATTAACGTTACCAATTTATGCGCAACACGACTTAACAAGAACTCAATAGGTAAGAATAATCGCGTCGATTGGTCCAATGTTACGATGCAGCAGAGAATAGAATACAAAGACAGAACAAGTCACCTCTTTAATAATTTAGAAATTTTGCACCTTGCCTGTAATAATCCATGCTCAAATGATTCTCACTGTAAGCTCATAGATAGGTATTATAGTAAGATAATATCCCTGTTAAGAGAAGCAGGAAGCCCCCTGATTAAATCTTACAACTATCATACTAAGATTATTTCTGGATGGAATTATTTTATTGCCCCCCCTGAAGAGGGAATCGAAAGACGCCTATGATTTGTGTGGTGATTTCATGGTAGACCAGATAGGACCAGTATACTTGAATATGTGTAGAAGTCGGGGTCAGTATAAGGCGGCCATAAGGCGATGTAAACAGGAAGAAGAGTCTATTCGAGCATAAAAAGCCTGTGAAGCTCGCATAAATAACGATAATAACAAATTTGGAAATTTGTTAAGAATTCCAAAAGGGTGTCAAAAAATTTCTCCCTCCGCAATCGATGGGTGTCTGGGGAGGATGAAATTGCAAAGTTGTGGAAAAAACACTATTCTAACATTCTTAACAGTGTGAGTGGGGATAATCTTAAGATAGATTGCAGCGAAACGATTGTGGGAGGGACAAGGGAAAATACTTTGATATCATTTTCTGAAGCAAAGAGGTTAATTAAAGAGTTAAAGACTGGTTCTGCGTCAGGGGTAGATGACTTATCGAATGAGCACTTAAAATATGCAAATGACGTAGTATGTTTGCATATATCATTGCTCCTATCAGCCGTGCTTGCTCATAGCTATATATATCTTGCCCCTGGTCAAAAATAAGTACGGAGACATTCTGTCCAGCAATAATTACAGGCCTATTGCTGTCGCGTTCTGCTTCTCGAAACTACTAGAAAAACTCTTGTTACGCCGACTAAATGATTTCCTATGGACATCTAATCAGTTTGGTTTCAAAAGGTCCCACTCAACTGACCTGTGTATCTATGTACTTAAAGAAACAATATCTAAATACATTAACAGTAATTCAACTATTTATAGCTGTTTCCTAGATATAAGTAAGGCATATGATAGGGTGAACCACAATATTTTATTTAAAAAACTAGAAGACAGGAAGGTTCCCATGTACATATTAAATTTATTGAAATTTTGGTATTCCCACCAATCTTTCACTGTTAGGTGGGGCAATGTACTATCCGAGTGTTTTGGCTCCTCTTGCGGGGTGAGACAAGGCTCCTTGCTCTCCCCTATGCTGTTTAATGTGCATATCGACGGATTAATTGCTTCACTTAATGAGGCAACAGTGGGATGTTGTATAGATAACACAAAGAAAAATAACTTAGTTTATGCCGATGATATGGTGTTAATAAGTCCCTCTGTTAAAGGTCTGGATCGGCTACTAAAAGTCTGCGAAGTGTATTCGCAGAAACATATTCTTTTTAATGTTACAAAAACTAAGGTTATGCAATTTCATCATAAAAGCTGTAATCAGCCAGCTGATATAAGGTTTAAAATGAATGGTGAAGTAATTGAGGAAGTACAAGAGTTTAAGTATTTGGGTCAAACTATTACCAGCTCCTTGAGTGATGACTCGGATATAAGAAAACAATCTCGAAGTCTGTGTGCTAAAGCGAATATGACCATAAGGAACTTTCGATTCTGTAGAAGTGAAGTTAAAGACACTCTCTTTCGTACTTTCTGCAGTAATATATACGGACAGCAACTCTGGGTGAATTATAAAAAAGGTTCTGGCTGAACTCTAAATTTGCTGTACAAAAGGTCGTTTAGACTCTTACATAAATTACCCCCGAGATGCTCAGCTTCGCAAATGTTTGCTACCCGCAATGTCCCGAGCTTCCCAGAGGTAAGAAGACGTGCTCAACACAGTCTAATGCAAAGAATTAAAAAATCAACCAACCCGATCATCCAAGCTATCCATGAGTCCTGCCATTTATCCTCTAAGCTATGGACTTCTTGGTACGAAAACGTCTGTCTGTAGCTCCACTTAACTTCGACCTTACAGTATTATTTCTAATCAATTGTATATATTTCTATTCTTAGTATATGAACTGTCATTGTATTAATAATATTTGTCATATGGACTATAGTCTGCCAATAAACCTTTTCATTTTCATTTTTATTTTCATATATATATTACAGACAAAGCCTGGCAGCTGGTCAATGTGCGTTTTGTCTGGGCACACCGCGCATTGTCCTCCCTTATTTGACAGAGTCCGAAATATATAATATATACTGTGTGTATATATATATATATATATATAACCTAACTATATGTAATCTAACTTAACCTAACCTAATTTAATCTAACCTAATACAGTTGAATATCGCACATTGTCCAGCTTGGGCTGGTGAAAGTCCTACCTATTTACATGTTTTAGTCTCTGTCAAATGAGGGAGGACAATGCGTGGTGTAACCAAACAAAACGCGCATTGTCCAACTGCCGGGCTTTGTCCGTAACACACACACACACACACACACACACACACATATATATATATATATATATATATAATATATATATATATATACACTAGCAGAGAAAAAGTCTTATGCGGCGCCTTTTCTCTTTTGTGACTGGATACCAAAGAACCTTAATTAACTTTAACTCCTTTCCATCCAAATACACAAACAAAAGTAAAAATAAGAATTATCAATACTTTCTCTACCTTGCTGCAAGATTGAAAATTCTCCAGAGAAGATCCATGCATTTAATATCTGAAATATAAATTTGCATAAAGAATTATACATAGTCTTTACGGAAAAAAATGTAGTATATTATCTAGAAACATTAATATATTTTCAATATACTGTAAGCATGTCGAATTATTTTATACTTTAATGAAACTTTTTAAAAATTTTACGCTCTCTTCGAGGGTGAGAAGAGGAATAGAGTGTTCTGAGAGGAAATATTGTATTGAGGGTAAAAAAGTATATTGAGGGGAATAGTGTGTGTTGAGAGGAATAGTGTGTGTTGAGAGGAATAGTGTGTGTTGAGGGGAATAGAGTGTATTGAGGGGAATAGAGTGTATTGAGGGGAATAGAGTGTATTGAGGGGAATAGAGTGTATTGAGGGGAATAGTGTGTATTGAGGGGATGAAATGAAAATATGAGTGTTGAGAAGTGTACAGTATATAATTTTTCTTTCTTATATGCTACTGTTTTAGCACAGAATATTTTAAATAAACTTTTTTCATTAGGATGCGATTCTCTTATTAAGCTTCCATACAAACTTCATAAATTTTGTATGTGTGCAGTACTGATGGCGAGAAGATGTTAAAGAAATACTTATTTACACGGGAATTTTAAGATTTTCTAAATCTATAAATAAAAATTACAAAATATGCCTCAAATGTAACTTTGGTTGGTTGGTCGCCTTCGCTTGTTAACGTCTAATGACGCTATAGTTGGCTGAGAGAGAACGAGCAGGAGGGATTCTGTCGTTGGACTTGCTCCAGGTGATTTCAAAATTGTGCTGTTAAATATTCATAGTCTTTTGAAGTTTTGTTTATTTAAATATTCAAGTGATTTTGTCAAAGTTAGTTATATTTATTCAATTAGTTATAGGTATTTTTTCTATTTAGATCATTTTTTAGATAATTTTCAGATTTGATTCATAATTTCAGGAACCATATGGTAAGATTAAATTATTTAGCAAGTTTTACACTGGTAAATGGAGTTTATAATTATAATTTCATTAACCCTGATCAGGCCAAAATTTCTTATCAAATTTTCAAATTATTCAAATCAATATTGAAGTGGGTTTTTTTCGTAATAACTTGATAAGAAATTTTGGCCTGATCAGGGTTAATGAAATTCTAATTATAAACTCCACTTACCAGTGTAAAACTTGTTAAATAATTTAATCTTACCATATGGTTCCTGAAATTATGAATCAAATCTGAAAATTATCTAAAAAATTATCTAAATAGAAAAAATACCTATAACTAACTGAATAAATATAACTAACTTTGACAAAATCACTTGAATATTTAAATAAACAAAACTTCAAAAGAATATGAATATTTAACAGCACAAATTTGAAATCACCTGGAGCAAGTCCAACGACAGAATCCCTCCTGCTCGTTCTCTCTCAGCCAACTATAGCGTCATCAGACTTTAACAAGCGAAGGCGACCAACCAACCAAAGTTACATTTGAGGGATATTTTGTAATTTTGATTTATAGATTTAGAAAATCTTAAAATTCTCGTGTAAATAAGTATTTTTTTTAACAACCTCCCCGGCGAGAACTGCAATAAACCCTTTAAATGGTTTGTTGCAGTGGTCCTCCTAATATTAACTTTTATTAAAACTCAATAAGAAAAAATTTAATTTTAATCGTTTTCCTGCATTGCCTTAAGGCGTTGAAGACACTTAAGAGCAGCCTGTCTTTTAGGTCTTGATGTTGGAGAATTATTATTGTTATTGGCTTCATTTGAGTTTTGAGGTCCAGCGGAATCTAAATCACTATTTACCTCATTTCTTGAACTGGAATGAGTAATTGAAATTTCTAATGGATATAGATGACAGATCGGGTAATGCGTAATCTGACCGCCAGCACGTTTAAGCTGAGCACTCCTAACTTTGCCATCGTCACCCATGAAAAGCTTCAATACTCTGCCCATTTGCCAAAAGGGCCTAATTTTTGAAGGGGACTTGATAAGGACGACATCATTTACTTTAATGTGGTTAATCCAGTTAAACTAGAAAAGATCGCGGCTGTATTCGCGAAGACTGAGCAGATATGATTCGTACCAGAAAGTCATGTGACGGTGCATCCTGCGTCCAAAATGGGTCGTCGGCATCATTATCCTCGACTTTTATCGCTAGGCTAGTGTTACTATGAATTTTAAGAAAAGAATTAAGGTACGGAATGAAATCCTTTTCTGATGACATGTAAGTTAAAGGTTTTGAATTAATGGCATTTTGAATGTTAGAAAGCAGCGTAACAAGGTCATAATAATCTAATCTGGATCTTCCTATGGTCTTGTACAAACAGTTCTTTACTACTCTGATTAATCTCTCCCAAGCCGCACCCATCCATGCGGAATAAACTGGAAGTCTAATACAGTATGTTTGATGTTATTTGCTCCCATATGTTCCCGAAATTCATCAGATTCTAATGATGATTCTAGAGTATTACCTCCCACTATGAACCCTTTAGCATTGTAATTGTCGTAATTACAGGGATCAACATTTATTTTTCTATAATACCCTCTTTTAATTGATTTTGAAAGACTTCATTATACTGATTGGTAAGATCTCTTTTCTCGAGAAATTGAGTTACTCTGTTTAAAGTTGCCAAGGCTATTTGATGATGAGAGGGAACGAGATTTATTCGTTCATCATGCCAAGGCAATTCTACATGATATCTATTATTTCGAAGCTCAATCGAATCGCAAAATTGTTGAATTTTAAGCTCATCCAAACTTCCAGTATTTTCATTTTTTATGCGTATTGACTCCAAACTATACAAATGCTCAAGTCCAAAGTCCAAGTCTGGTTCCGAATCCATTAAATTTAATGGATTAAAATAAGTGGGAGAAAGATGCATAATCGCATTGACAAACAATTCCAAAGGGGGCAAGGTTTCCTTAAAGGTGTTTTGTGATGCTAGCAAAACATGCTATGGCTTTATTGTGTATGCAGTGAGCAATTCCCAAGCTAGATTAGTTTTTGCTAAAGCTAAAGTCGCTCCCTTGAAAGGTAGAACCTTGCCCTCCTTGGAATTGCTTTCCGTTTATTTAGCCTTCAAATGTTTGCCGCAGTTCTTATCAGCAGTTCAAGGTTCATTTGACTCAATTCAAGTTTTTGTGGATGCCCAAATAGTCCTCTCTTGGGTACTCTCAAGTGATATCATTTGCAAAAATAAATCGGTTTTCATAAAGAACCGTCTTCAGGACATTCGTTCTATGCGTCAGAGCATTCAGAGTGATTACAATGTTCCAATAACCTATGAATATGTAGCATCTCATGATAATCCCGCTGATTTAACCACGCGTGGAATTACATTCAAAGAACTTGAAAGTCGTTTAAACATTTGGTTGCAAGGTCCTAGACATTAGATGAAAAATATTGGCCTAAATATGAATTGAGATGTTTGTCAGATTCTAGTAAGAACTTAATTCAAACCTCTCTTATCACTGATGTTTCCATTCTAGATGGTATTACCAAGATTGAACCCATTTTTGACATCACAAAATATTCAAACTTAAACAAATTACTTCGTGTAACAGGTTACGTTCTTCAATTCATATTCAAACTCAGAAAGAAGAATGCAGCTATAGACTGTGCGGCTAAGCTCTACTGGCTATATAGAATGCAGTTAGACAGTTTTGAAAAGGAAAAAACTTCCTAGAAAATAAAACAGATCAAACAAATTCGGAAATCCCAGATTTAGTGAAGAATTAGATCTGTTCCTTGACGATGTTAGTTTAATCAGAAGTAAAGGTACAGTTGTCAAATCTAATTATTATGACAACAATGTCATCAATCCTATCTTGCTAGCTAAAAATCATCATCTCTTTTATTTAATCGTCATGGATTGTCATTTACGCTGTAAACATCTAGGCATTCAATCCACGTTAAACATGCTCAGAATGCAAGGGTATTGGGTAACCAAATCTAGGCAGACAGTCAAAAGTATTCTTTCTGATTGTATGGTCTGCAAAAAAATTTAATCAATTTTCTTTTCAATACCCTAAATTCACAAATTTCACAAAGGCCCAGGTAAACATCTCCCCCCCCCGCTTTAAACATGTAGGTGTGGATTTCACTGGTCACCTTTATGTCAAAGATTCAGACAAAGGATCAGTTAAGATGTTTATTTTAATTTTCACTTGTCTCAACATCCGAGCGGTACACATGGAATTATTGCCAGATATGTCTGCCAAATCATTTCTCCTTGCTTTTCAAAGAGTTTCCAACCTTTATGGAGTGTGTAATTTTGTTTACAGTGACAATGCTAAGGGGTTCATAGTGGGAGGTAATACTCTAGAATCATCATTAGAATCTGATGAATTTCGGGAACATATGAGAGCAAATAACATCAAACATATTAAACTTCCAGTTTATTCCGCATGGATGGGTGCGGCTTGGGAGAGATTAATCAGAGTAGTAAAGAACTGTTTGTACAAGACCATAGGAAGATCCACATTAGATTATTATGTCCTTGTTAACGCTGCTTTCTAACATTCAAAATGCCATTAATTCAAGACCTTTAACTTACATGTCATCAGAAAAGGATTTCACTCCGTTGACCCCTAATTCTTTTCTTGAAATTCATAGTAACACTAGCCTACCGATAAAAGTCGAGGATAATGATGCCGACGACCCATTGTGGACGCAGGATGCACCGTCACATGAGGATTTAAATGCCTCCTTTAAAATAGTAAACGAGAAATTTAATCATTTTAGGACTTTGTGGTACGAATCATATCTGCTCAGTCTTCGCGAATACAGCCGCGATCTTTTCCAGTCGAACTGGATTAACGCCATTAAAGTAAATGATGTCGTCCTTATCAAGTCCCCTTCAAAAATTAGGCCCTTTTGGCAAATGGGCAGAGTATTGAAGCTTTTCATGGGTGACGATGGCAAAGTTAGGAGTGTTCAGCTTAAACGTGCTGACGGTCAGATTACGCATTACCCGATCTGTCATCTATATCCATTAGAAATTTCAATTACTCATTCCGGTTCAAGAAATGAGGTAAATAGTGATTCAGATTCCGCTGCACCTCAAAACTCAAATGAAGCCAATAACAATAATAATTCTCCAACATCAAGACCTAAAAGATAGGTTGCTCTTAAGTGTCTTCAACGTCTTAAGGCAATGCAGGAAAACGATTAAAATTAAATTTTTGCATATTGAGTTTAAATAAAAGTTAATATCAGGAGGACCACTGCAACAAACCATTTAAAGGGTTTATTGCAGTTCTCGCCGGGCAGGTTGTTAAAAAAAATACTTATTTACACGAGAATTTTAAGATTTTCTAAATCTATAAATCAAAATTACAAAATATGCCTCAAATGTAACTTTGGTTGGTTGGTCGCTTTCGCTTGTTAAAGTCTAATGACGCTATAGTTGGCTGAGAGAGAACGAACAGGAGGGATTCTGTCGTTGGACTTGCTCCAGGTGATTTCAAAATTGTGCTGTTAAATATTCATAGTCTTTTGAAGTTTTGTTTATTTAAATATTCAAGTGATTTTGTCAAAGTTAGTTATATTTATTCAGTTAGTTATTGGTGTTTTTTCTATTTAGATCATTTTTTAGATAATTTTCAGATTTGATTCATAATTTCAGGAACCATATGATAAGATTAAATTATTTAGCAAGTTTTACACTGGTAAGTGGAGTTTATAATTATAATTTCATTAACCCTGATCAGGCCAAAAATGCTTATCAAGTTATTGCGAAAAAAAAACAACACTTAAATATTGATTTGAATAATTTGAAAATTTTGATAAGAAATTTTGGTCTGATCAGGGTTAATGAAATTATAATTGTAAACTCCACTTACCAGTGTAAAACTTGTTAAATAATTTAATCTTACCATATGGTTCCTGAAATTATGAATCAAATCTGAAAATTATCTAAAAAATTATCTAAATAGAAAAAATACCTATAACTAACTGAATAAATATAACTAACTTTCACAAAATCGCTTAAATATTTAAATAAACAAAACGTCAAAAGACTATGAATATTTAACAGCACAATTTTGAAATCACCTGGAGCAAGTTCAACGACAGAATCCCTGCTACTCGTTCTCTCTCAGACAACTATAACGTCATTAGACGTTAACAAGCGAAGGCGACCAACCAACCAAAGTTACATTTGAGGGATATTTTGTAATTTTGATTTATAGATTTAGAAAATCTTAAAATTCTCGTGTAAATAAGTATTTTTTTAACAACCTGCCCGGCGAGAACTGCAATAAACCCTTTAAATGGTTTGTTGCAGTGGTCCTCCTGATATTAACTTTTATTAAAACTCAATACGAAAATATTTAATTTTAATCGTTTACCTGCATTGCCTTAAGACGTTGAAGACACTTAAGAGCATCCTGTCTTTTAGGTCTTGATGTTGGAGAATTATTATTGTTATTGGCTTCATTTGAGTTTTGAGGTCCATCGGAATCTGAATCACTGTTTACCTCATTTCTTGAACCGGAATGAGTAATTGAAATTTCTAATGGATATAGATGACAGATCGGGTAATGCGTAATCAGACCGTCAGCACGTTTAAGCTGAACACTCCTAACTTTGCCATCGTCACTAATGAAAAGCTTCAATACTCTACCCATTTGCCAAAATGGCATAATTTTTGAAGGGGACTTGATAAGGACGACATCATTTACTTTAATGCGGTTAATCCAGTTAGACTGGAAAAGATCGCGGCTGTATTCGCGAAGACTGAGCAGATATGATTCGTACCACAAAGTCCCAAAATGATTAAATTTCTCGTTTACTATTTTAAAGGAGGCATTTAAATCCTCGTGTAACGGTGCATCCTGCGTCCACAATGGGTCGTCGGCATCATTATCCTCGACTTTTATCGCTAGGCTAGTGTTACTATGAATTTTAAGAAAAGAATTAGGGGTCAACGGAATGAAATCCTTTTCTGATGACATGTAAGTTAAAGGTCTTGAATTAATGGCATTTTGAATGTTAGAAAGCAGCGTAACAAGGTCATAATAATCTAATGTGGATCTTCCTATGGTCTTGTACAAACAGTTCTTTACTACTCTGATTAATCTCTCCCAAGCCGCACCCATCCATGCGGAATAAACTGGAAGTCTAATATGTTTGATGTTATTTGCTCTCATATGTTCCCGAAATTCATCAGATTCTAATGATGATTCTAGAGTATTACCTCCCACTATGAACCCTTTAGCATTGTAATTGTCGTAATTGCAGGGATCAACATTTATTTTTTCTATAATACCTTCTTTTAATTGATTTTGAAAAACTTCATTATACTGATTGGTAAGATCTCTTTTCTCGAGAAATTGAGTTACTCTGTTTAAAGTTGCCACGGCTATTTGATGATGAGAGGCAATTCTACATGATATCTACGTATTATTTTGAAGCTCAATCGAATCGCAAAATTGTTGAATTTTAAGCTCGTCCAAACTTCCAGCATTTTCATTTTTTATGCCTATTGACTCCAAGCTATACAAATGCTCAAGTCCCAAGTCCAAGTCTGGTTCCGAATCCATTAAATTTAATGGATTAAAATAAGTGGGAGACTGATGCATAATCGCATTGACCAACAATTCCAAGCAGGGCAAGGTTTCCTTAAAGGTGTTTTGTGATGCTAGCAAAATATGCTATGGCTTTATCGTGTATGCAGTGAGCAATTCCCAAGCTAGATTAGTTTTTGCTAAAGCTAAAGTCGCTCCCTTGAAAGGTAGAACCTTGCCCTCCTTGGAATTGCTTTCCGTTTATTTAGCCTTCAAATGTTTGCCGCAGTTCTTATCAGCAGTTCAAGGTTCATTTGACTCAATTCAAGTTTTTGTGGATGCCCAAATAGTCCTCTCTTGGGTACTATCAAGTGATATCAATTGCAAAAATAAATCGGTTTTCATAAAGAACCGTCTTCAGGACATTCGTTCTATGCGTCAGAGCATTCAGAGTGATTACAATGTTCCAATAACCTATGAATATGTAGCATCTCATGATAATCCCGCTGATTTAATCACGCGTGGAATTACAGTCAAAGAACTCGAAACTCGTTTAAACATTTGGTTGCAAGGTCCTATTTGGTTGACATTAGATGCAAAATATTGGCTTAAATATGAATTAAGATGTTTGTCAGATTCTAGTAAGAACTTAATTCAAACCTCTCTTATCACTGATGTTTCCATTCTAGATGGTATTACCAAGATTGAACCCATTTTTGACATCACAAAATATTCAAACTTAAACAAATTACTTCGTGTAACAGGTTACGTTCTTCAATTCATATTCAAACTCAGAAAGAAGAATGCAGCTATAGACTGTGCGGCTAAGCTATACTGGCTATATAGAATGCAGTTAGACAGTTTTGAAAAGGAAAAAACTTCCTAGAAAATAAAACAGATCAAACAAATTCGGAAATCCCAGATTTAGTGAAGAATTAGATCTGTTCCTTGACGATGTTAGTTTAATCAGAAGTAAAGGTACAGTTGTCAAATCTAATTATTATGACAACAATGTCATCAATCCTATCTTGCTAGCTAAAAATCATCATCTCTTTTATTTAATCGTCATGGATTGTCATTTACGCTGTAAACATCTAGGCATTCAATCCACGTTAAACATGCTCAGAATGCAAGGGTATTGGGTAACCAAATCTAGGCAGACAGTCAAAAGTATTTTTTCTGATTGTATGGTCTGCAAAAAATTTAATCAATTTTCTTTTCAATACCCTAAATTCACAAATTTCACAAAGGCCCAGGTAAACTTCTTCCCCCCACCCTTTAAACATGTAGGTGTGGATTTCACTGGTCACCTTTATGTCAAAGATTCAGACAAACGATCAATTAAGATGTTTATTTTAATTTTCACATATCTCAACATACGAGCGGTACACATGGAATTATTGCCAGATATGTCTGCCAAATCATTTCTCCTTGCTTTTCAAAGAGTTTCCAACCTTTATGGAGTGTGTGATTTTGTTTACAGCGACAATGCTAAGGGGTTCATAGTGGGAGGTAATACTCTAGAATCATCATTAGAATCTGATGAATTTCGGGAACATATGAGAGCAAATAACATCAAACATATTAGACTTCCAGTTTATTCCGCATGGATGGGTGCGGCTTGGGAGAGATTAATCAGAGTAGTAAAGAACTGTTTGTACAAGACCATAGGAAGATCCAGATTAGATTATTATGACCTTGTTACGCTGCTTTCTAACATTCAAAATGCCATTAATTCAAAACCTTTAACTTACATGTCATCAGAAAAGGATTTCATTCCGTTGACCCCTAATTCTTTTCTTAAAATTCATAGTAACACTAGCCTAGCGATAAAAGTCGAGGATAATGATACCGACGACCCATTGTGGACGCAGGATGCACCGTCACACGAGGATTTAAATGGCTCCTTTAAAATATTAAACGAGAAATTTAATAATTTTAGGACTTTGTAGTACGAATCATATCTGCTCAGTCTTCGCGAATACAGCCGCGATCTTTTCCAATCTAACTGGATTAACCGCATTAAAGTAAATGATGTCGTCCTTATCAAGTCCCCTTCAAAAATTAGGCCCTTTTGGCAAATGGGCAGAGTATTGAAGCTTTTCATGGGTGACGATGGCAAAGTTAGGAGTGTTCAGCTTAAACGTGCTGACGGTCAGATTACGCATTACCCGATCTGTCATCTATATCCATTAGAAATTTCAATTACTCATTCCGGTTCAAGAAATGAGGTAAATAGTGATTCAGATTCCGCTGCACCTCAAAACTCAAATGAAGCCAATAACAATAATAATTCTCCAACATCAAGACCTAAAAGATAGGTTGCTCTTAAGTGTCTTCAACGTCTTAAGGCAATGCAGGAAAACGATTAAAATTAAATTTTTGCATATTGAGTTTAAATAAAAGTTAATATCAGGAGGACCACTGCAACAAACCATTTAAAGGGTTTATTGCAGTTCTCGCCGGGCAGGTTGTTAAAAAAAATACTTATTTACACGAGAATTTTAAGATTTTCTAAATCTATAAATCAAAATTACAAAATATCCCTCAAATGTAACTTTGGTTGGTTGGTTCGCTTCTTAACGTCTAATGACGCTATAGTTGGCTGAGAGAAAACGAGCAGGAGGGATTCTGTCGTTGGACTTGCTCCAGGTGATTTTAAAATTGTGTTGTTAAATATTCAGTCTTTTTGATGTTTTGTTTATTTAAATATTCAAGTGATTTGGTCAAAGTTAGTTATATTTATTCACTTAGTTATAGGTATTTTTTCTATTTAGATCGTTTTTTAGATAATTTTCAGATTTGATTCATAATTTCAGGAACCATATGGTAAGATTAAATTATTTAACAAGTTTTACACTGGTAAGTGGAGTTTATAATTATAATTTCATTAACCCTGATCAGGCCAAAATTTCTTATCAAAATTTTCAAATTATTCAAATCAATATTTAAGTTGTTTTTTTTCGCAATAAAGAAAAGAAAAGTTTTTAGTTTCCAAAGAGCCGTTGTGAACGCTTGACCAAAGCTTCATACTGTAATGTTTGAGTTCTTATACTGAAAGTGTACTAATGTTACTTAATAATATGAGTCATGTTCTGCTGTAAAAAAAATATTTATATAACTCTTTATAAATACTCGTAGTTTAGATATTAAACGCATTAATTTTTTTTTCGAAAATTTTCACTTATGGAGGTAGGGAATAACTATAAGAGGTTTATGAATTATCTTTCGTTGACCAGTAAAAAGGAATGTACCAGCAAAGGTTTATTAACTGAGAAGGTTAGAACATGTCTGCAACTTCATTTCGCCGATACAGTATACGCATGAAAAATTTCACACAGAAATTCTTAATTATATCCTACCTCCCCTTCGCTATCATGCAGAGAATTGGCCATGGGGTGAACTTAATTGTTTTTATTTTCACTTTGGTCTGTGCATTTTTATATAAATTGGCGTGTTCCTGAAGGCTAGGAATTTTTGGGGGGTGAATATTAAATTTTTAAAAAAGTCAGTGTTTGGTATAGGGCTGTTTCCACACCAATACTGCTCTGGACCAATTTCTTTGTCAACCTTCAGCTGTGTACCAGTACCAGGGGTTTTGGAGTTTTAAACATTCCTAGGGTTCGCTGTTTCCTGGTTAAACTACTCTTAATATCCTAAGTTTCTGAAAAGATATTTTTCTTTTTAAATTTCATATCGATTGATATCTATTATGACTTTCTATATAGGTTAATTCCTTCCAGTTATAGAGCTTGTCAAACCTGGAACTACGATAGGTTAGGTCCTTTCCAAAGATAATGTTTTACAAAAATGTTAATCCTGATATTTAATTAGATAAATTTGCTTGACAAATATGAGTTTTCCACGTAATATGACACTAGCAAGTAATCTATAGAAATGTTACAATAAAATATCTATTGAATTTTTCGAATTAGAGCTCTAACTAAACTGTATTTTTCATATATATATGATGCGTTTACGTGAGCCGCCTGAGCATTCGCGGCGCCCACGTCCGAGGCTATTGTTGCCCTTCGTGGGGAGAAAGAAGGAAGGACGGGTCCCCAGCGCAATCCTTACCCGTCTTGTATCGCAGGAGATGTGAAGCTAGCTGCCCCTTTCGGTGGACGGTGGGGTCGCCATATCCCTACACCATAATTTTACTATGTAGGGGCAGCTGGTCCACCAGGACTCCTGATGAATGGATATGTACGCTTCAGTTTTTCACCTTTTCTCCTCTTCCTTTTATTTTACATCCGGATTATTTTCGACTTCTCACCCCAATTCACTGGGAAATAAGATCTTGGTAATGTATGTATATATGTATGTGTGTATTTATGTATGTATGATGCACTTACTTAGACGATGTATATTTAGTAACCGCTTTGGTTCCCTTCGCCAAAATGCGTCATCAACCATGGGAGAAAATATTAATGTCGAAAGTTGGAAGGGGTAAGGTATCGACAGGAGATTTAATAAAAATATACATATTTTCAGGACTTAGGGTAAGAAATAGGTAGCTTAGCTAGGGAACAGCAAAAAACTAAGAAATTTTAACCCTTCCCTGACTAGAGTTCGGGCTTCAATGGAACACTTAAACTTTAGTAATTAAAATTACAACTTCAGTATCATAAGATAAGATCTTTAACTAGCAAATATTTACAAACCAAAGTCACTCGTTAAATTTGAAATTAAATATCAATCTTTAAAAATACACAAAATTCACTATTTTATCTATTCGCTTTGTTCGAAACGAAGCTGAAGAATTATAACGTTTTGGCTCGGAGAGACTCCAGCCCTATCGGATCGATAAGACCATAACATCAGCACTTTAAAAAATGAAATTAACCAAAGTTACCCTAACCTAGCGTAACCTAACTGATGCTAACCTAACCTAATTTAATATAATTCACAGTATTCTTGTCATAGAATGTCATGTCGATCAAATGTCGTAATCACGGTTTGGGGCTGT
Source organism: Bathynomus jamesi (assembly GCA_023014485.1). NCBI lineage: Eukaryota > Metazoa > Arthropoda > Malacostraca > Isopoda > Cirolanidae > Bathynomus > Bathynomus jamesi. The sequence continues at coordinate 878,225 of JAJOZX010000972.1, forward strand.
GTATAGCAATTTCATGGTGTTTAAAAAGGTTCAATTATTTTCTCGTAGATTTTGGCTTCCGCGTATTTTTTCTTTTCTTTTCAAAATGTAAACAAATGGAATTTCATGTTAACTGTTCAAAAAAAAAAGATAATTTTTCCTTATAACAAATTTCAACGTGGTTAAAAAATCTTGAGTTTTATGGTTAGTATTTTTCAATTTAACGATTATAATTCCTAATTCGTAAATTGCATTGGCGGCAACAATTGAATATGAATTCTTTGTCAGAGGAAGTGAAATGAAATGGAGTTTTATTTTTTATTATTAAATTTGTATTGAACGAAGTTTGCCAGCTATGGAAATGAAGTGATTTTTAACAAGCTCGGGATATATATATATATATATATATATATCGTAAAGAACGACGCTTGTATAGAAGAATATACCGCGCAAGATGAGGAGGGAGAACGAACAAATGAAAAAATGGGATGAATTTCACAATTAAACACGTGAAATGAATGAATGCTGCAAACCCACAAGGAAAAAGAAAAACGATTCCAAGGCCTTTCGTGTATTCAGAGCTACACCTCGTCAGGGAATGAAGAGAAAAAACAAGATGCCCATAAATATATACAACGTACAGGAAAAACAAAACAATTAGCACATATTTAACAAGAGTTAATGAGAGGCAAAAGGAATTTTAACAGGATATTGTCAATTTTATACATTCCCGCACTGTTATTGAAATTGTTTTTAAAATGAATAAATGCACATTCTAGAATATTTCTTTCTATTATATCTCTGTTTTTAACAAGCGCTTTAGAACTATCCCACTTGATGCTATGAGTACATAGCTACTGGAATTATTAGCTATTGGAATTATTAGCTGTTCTACACGCATATTTATGCTGTTTTACCCTAATATCTAACGTTTTACCCGTTTGGCCTATATATACTGAGTTACATTGTGTACAGTGCTTACAAGAAGTATCGCGCCTCTGTCTCGTCCCAAGCTAGTCTGTTAGGTATAAAATGGGCGGTCCTTATGGCAGCGGAGGTGTGTTCGGATTGGTGCACATAATTGCTCTAACCCCATCAATGACGTCTACATTATCATTGTGTTGATCACTCTATCTATTTATATATAGAGACATACTGTATATTAGTATATAGATATATATAGAGTATGCAGGGGATAACGTGTCTCAGTCCCAGCTATGGTAGTTGTCTTACAATTAACAGTCCCACGTGCAAGTTACGTTAACACCTCCACATAAACTACCTTGGACTAAATAACATACGTGAAGCCCTTACCCACAAACCATTTAAAAGCTCTCTGTCTCTCTGTGTGTCTCTGTCTCTGTGTCTCTGTCTCTGTGTCTCTCTGTCTCTCTGTGTGTCTGTCTCTCTGTGTGTCAGGCCAGTTAGGAAAAACCACAACTTAAAATCACTCAAAACTGTGCTCTTCAATGCTAGGTCAATTAGAAACAAACTAATGGAATTTATAGCGCTTGTCAAAACTGAGAACTTTGATATCATCGGAATAACGGAATCCTGGATTCATTCTGAATCAAGGGATTTTGCAGGAGAATTTGAAATGGTAGGTTACAAAATGTTTCACAAAGATAGGAACGGAAGGGAAGGCGGCGGTGTACTTTTGTATGCTCGGGACTCCCTGCACCCAGTAAACAGTAATATCGTATCTGCTCATGAAATGTTGGGAATTGATCTAAACCTAAATAATAAAGTAGTGCAGCTACTTCTAGTATATAGACCACCTCACTACCCCGTGGATAAGGATATAAACTTGTATAACAAATTAAGCAGAATAGTGAATAATAAGATCAGTGTGATTTTTGGTGATTTTAATTGTGGTAATGTAAATTGGGAAAACAAAACAGCTGATGCTGAGGGCTCAAGACTGTTGGAATTTGCCGATGATAACTTATTAAGTCAATGGGTTGACGGGCCTACTAGGGGTAATAATAAACTAGACCTCATATTCACGAACGAAGATGACCTAGTCTTTAACCTGACTATTGGTGAAAATTTAAGTAACAGCGATCATAATTTGATTAGGTTTGACCTCAGTGTTCCAGTTAATACACGCGAAAAGACTCGTGAAAGACTGGATTTCTCGAGAGCAAATTTTGAAAGCTTCCGAAGTAGTTTAGACACGCTTGAAGTTCTAATAAGTGAGGATGTTAATGTCACCTGGAGCTCATATAGGGATCTATTTAATATATTACAGAACACTTTTATACCCACTAAAATGGTTTCCTTGTCAACAAAGTCACGGAAATGGTTTAACAACGAAATTAGGAGGGCTATTACGGGAAGAAATAAAGCCTACAAACTACTTAAGTCGCATTTCAACCACACTAATTCAGAAAACTATATAAACTTACGTAGGAGGGTTAAGTCCTTAATTAGATCAGCCAAACGTGATGAAGAAGCTAGAGTTGCCTCACTCTGTAAAGTTAACCCTAAAGAATTTTTTGCCCATGTTAATAACAGAAAGCCAATTAAAAATTCTGTAGGCCCCTTAAAAGATAGAAATGGCGTACTGAAATTCGGTGATAAAGATATAGCTAATACGTTAAACGAGTTCTTCGTTACAGTCTTCACGGAGGAAGACACAATAGAAGTGCCAAGTCCTCGGATTACATATGATGGTGACAATCCCGTAGAGACCATAAGTTTTACGAGAAATGAGGTACAGCAATTAATTGATAAGATGAATAAATACAAATCACCTGGTCCCGACTTATTTCTTCCAAGGGTATTAAAAGAGGTTAGCCACAATGTTGTTGACGACTTAGTAACCATATTCAAACAATCAATCGAGTTAGGGAAAGTTCCAACCGACTGGAAGTTAGCAAATGTAACACCTATCTTTAAAAAGGGTGATAGGAAAAATCCTTGTAATTATCGCCCAATCAGTTTAACATCAGTTGTCGGCAAACTGTTGGAATCCATCATTACAAAACGTATTGTGTATCACCTTGAATCTAACAATCTAATTTTTTATTCTCAACATAGATTTAGGCGACATAGATCCTGTCTGACAAACCTGTTAGAGTTTTTCCATAATATGCATACACTGTACGATGCAAGTAGGGCAATAGATATAGTGTATCTCGACTTTCAAAAGCCTTTGACAAAGTCCCTCACGCTAGATTGGTAGCTAAAGTCAAAGGACTAGGAATCACCGGGCTCGTTTCCAACTGGATTGAGGATTGGTTAAAAGATAGAAAGCAGAGAGTGGTAATAAATGGAGTGGCTTCGGAGTGGGCGCCCGTCACCAGTGGTGTCCCACAGGGTTCCGTGCTGGGTCCTTTACTTTTTATCATCTATATTAACGATATAGACGTCGGGCTTCTAAGTGCAATCTCCAAATTTGCAGACGATACGAAATTAGGAAGTAGTGTAGGTACTGAGGAGGGCGTAAGAATGCTTCAGAACGATCTTGACAGGTTGGGCGAATGGTCTGCTACTTGGCAGATGCCATTCAACTTGGACAAATGTAAGGTAATGCACATAGGTTATAAAAACCCAAAGACCGATTACTCTCTCTTGGGAAGGAACTTGACTGAGACCGATCTAGAGAAAGACTTGGGAGTCTATATCAGCAACGATCTGAAACCGTCGAAGCACTGTGCAGAAGTCGAAAAGAGGGCCTTAAAATTATTAGGTTATATTAAAAGACAGTTCCAGTTTCGGAACAAGGAGACTGTAATGTCTCTTTATAATTCTCTAGTCAGACCGCAACTGGAATACTGTGCGCAGTTTTGGTCTCCATCCCTCAGGAAGGATATAGAAAGGTTAGAAAGAGTACAAGCAAGGGCTACAAAATTGATCCCTTCAATGTGAATGCAAAGCTACCAACGGAGATTGGAGCGCCTAAATCTGTTTAGCTTAGAGACGCGGAGGTTGCGGGGTCAGCTTATTCAAGTCTTCAAGATGCTCAAAGGAATAGACAGGGTAGATTACGCAAACTTATTCTCACTTAATGCCAATCCGACAAGAAATAATGGGTTTAAACTGGAATTAAAGACATTTAGGACCTCTGTCTGCGGAAATTTCTTTTCCTATGAAATAGTTAATATCTGGAACCAACTTCCCTCAGAGGTTGTTTCTAGTCAAAGTGTAAATGTGTTTAAAAATAGGCTAGACAAAGTACTGATACTCTCATAGTTTAAGATTAAAACATAAGAAAACTCTGCATGAGTTCGCTTGCACGGTGTCTCTGTGAGCAAGCTAAATATAGAGCTATTTTATATTCTCCACTTTCCTGTAAAATTTCCTTGGCTACTTTTCCAGGGTCAAGGTATTTTCTTCAACCTTTTTCCGTACCTGCCTCTGGCAGGGAGGGAGCGGAGGGTGGGGAGAGAGCCTTCTACTTTTCTATCCAGTTTTCTACTACTGCTAGGATAGTTGAAAGAAAAATAAACTTTTAATAACAGGAACCTCCCAGAGTGGACCAAAAGGTCTTTGAGGCTTCCTCTTGTCCTTGTAACTCCTTGTAACTCCTTGTCTCTGTCTCTCTGTCTTTCTGTGTGTCTCTGTCTCTGTGTCTCTGTCTCTCTGTGTCTCTCTGTCTGTCTCTCGTCTCTGTGTGTGTCTGTCTCTCTGTCTCTCTGTGTGTCTGTCTCTCTGTCTCTGTGTCTCTATGTGTCTCTGTGTGTCTCTGTCTCTGTCTCTCTGTGTCTCTGTGTGTCTCTGTCTCTCTCTTTCTGTCTCTGTGTGTCTCTGTCTCTCTCTCTCTCTCTCTCTCTCTCTCTCTCTCTCTCTCTCTCTGATCACACCGCATGGCAATGTATCCATCCAGAGCTGGGCACTTGCGGTTTTTTTTGCGGTACTGCGGTACTACCGCACTACCAAACCGGGACCGCATAACGCAGTACCGCAAAGGATCGCTGAAAGTACAGGCTGTACTTTCAGCGATCCTTTGCGGTACTGCGTTATGCGGTCCCGGTTTGGTAGTGCGGTAGTACCGCAGTACCGCAGTACCGCAAAAAAAACCGCAAGTGCCCAGCTCTGCATGATATAACGTTAATAATAACCGAAACTCGAGAAAATATACTCTCTGCCTTCCGCTCTACTCCAAATCCTTTTCTCTTAGTGACCTCTTAATACAAACTAATCTATCATATTTTGCGACTTTTTAACTCTGGTAGGATTCAATTCCATTCCTATAGTATAAGAGATACTTAAATTCATGTGTGTATTATGCCATCTAATGTGCGTAAGAAATAATCATTTTTAAATAGTTGGAGCGTTCAAGGTCATCTGTAATAATCTATAGACTACCCCTCAAGCCCACTCTCAACACTTAGTTTCCCCTAAGACACAGGCGTCTTCAAGTAACATGAATGCGTAGAGATCTAAGGTGTTAGATTCCATATTATATAATTTATGTGCTAGGTTTAAGAACGCTGGCATTGAAGGATGGAAGGAAGGGACAGTAAAAGCGATAATAGGTTTAATGAAGGAAGTGGAATGAGGATGGAGGAAAGCGTTGCTATGTCGAAGGAAACGAGTTTGGGTGGGGAATTACGAAGGGAGGAGGAAATGCTAAACACAAACTCAAATATTTATTTTAATGCCCTAGACCTAGAAAGACAAAGAGCAAAATACCTTAACCTAACAATGAATTGACAGAAACAGAAGAGTCTGGTCTTAGACGCACTGATAGGTTTAACGTACGTGGCTAGAGGCCGCCACTCAGAATTACCACTACTACCTAAGTCATAATAAGGTTATTTACTATGACAGAGTAGTCATGAGTAGTTATGGAAATAAAATCTGATTATACTGTTGATGGCTGACTATATTCAGTTGGGATATAAACTATTGCTGACAATCTTTGGATCCTTGGCTTTTAAGACGAATTTTTTATGCATATGTTCAACAAAATAGGAAATTGGCTGATTATTATTACCATTCGAAGGGTTGGTACCCTTCATAACCGAAATCAATTTCAGAAGGGATGCATGGTATCCTCATTTCCTTTATCGTCCCAGCACGCTTCACATAAGCCATTTACACAAAGATGGAAAGGCCGTCTGTGCACCACGAGACGACCCAGGCAATGCGGGGAGCAATGGTGACATTGCATGAATATGGTGTGCCAATAGAGAGAACTATCAAGACGACTAGACGTTCATCGAAGCACTGTGCAACGGTGGATTCATCGGTATGAAGCAGAAAACTCAATCGCTACTTTGCCGAGGTCTGGTCCTCCGCGTTCAACATCTCAAGAGGAAGATGCTGCGATTGTTAATCATGCCAGAGAGCATCCGTTTGTTCCAGCGACGCATATTTACAGACACCTGAACCTTCGTTGTAGCGCAAATACAGTGAACAACAGACTTCACGAGGCAGGGTATTTTTCTCGCCGTCCAGCTATAAAACCTGCATTGACGATTGAGCATAAAGAGGCGCGGATGGGATTTGCCTTGCAATACTTGCCGCAGGAGGAAGAATTCTGGAGAAAAGCTGTGTACTGTGACGAAAAAACATTTTCAACAGATAGTCATGGTTCCCTGCATGGTTGGAGGCAGCGCGGAAAACGCTAGGAAGAAGGAAATGTTTTCCAGAGCAAACGTAGTGGTCACATTAATCTCGGTGTGTGGGGCTGGATGTCTGGCTATGGTGTCGGAGAATTGACTCAAGTAGATGGACGCTTTATTGGACAGCAATATTGCCAGATACTGGAAGATGTGCTGCTACCCAGTGTTCGTGCGTATCTGGTTCCAGCACCGGAACCATTTTACTTAATGGAAAATAACAGTCCCATTCATAGGAGTAACGTTGTGAGAGCGTGGTACGAAGATTATTAATCTAATTCTGCCACCACGTTCTCCTGATTTGAATCCGATTGAAAACCTTTGGCCAATAATGATTAGCGAATGGGAGCAACGCAATGAAAGAACATTTGAAGCACTTTTAGCTCACGCGAGGAATAGTTGGGAGAGCTTACGCCGAACACCAAACATTCCCTACAATCTGGCCTCTTCTATGCCGCAACGATTGCAAGAAATTATTGATGCTGGAGGAAGCTATACGAAATACTGATGTTAAAGCCATGACGTAAATGTGTATCGAATATATATTTATGTTAATATAGAGTTTTATTATATTTTTATGTTTGACATCTATAAAAGTATATATTGTGACCATGAAAGAACTTTACTTATCCTTAGTTAGAATCTTTTCTTGCGATGTCTACGCTCATGGAGATGATAATATATGCATTGTTGAAACAAACTATGAGAAGGTAATAGTTTCAGGAAAAAAAAAAAAACTGGCAACATCGAGGTCATCACATGTTTATGGGAATTGTCATGATATGCTACCAATAAACTCTTATATACTACTATATACAGTATACTATATTACGTAATAATTACGATGAACAAATCAAATGCAAATTTCTCTGATTCACGGCCCACCAGTCTTGCTTTAGACTAATGACTTTGATAAGATGGAATAGGTTTAACATAGTTCGTTTATTAGGTTACCACTTAAAACAATGGATAAACTATCTATTAGTGAGACGACCGTGACTTCCTCGAAATGCGAGTGCGTGAGAGGTTCACTCAGGAATTTGGTCATTAGATTCTTCACGTAGGATATATATCACAAACAACAATATTGACAACAATTCCCAACAATTACTTAATATCAATAATTGCATTTGAGCAAATAATTTAGACCTGCGTCAAAATAACTTAGATATCATGCCATCTCTGGCATCTCGTTCTCTATAGTCTACAATATATATGGAGACGGTATAATGTAATGCCCAGCTAATATTATGATGACTAGGATTGCTCCATAACCATCCCAACATCCCGAAACTTCCTCCATTCTGCTTCTTAATCATTTGTATTTTAAACACTAAAATATAGCAGAAGTGACGTAATAATGGACGTCATTGATTGTGTTAGAGCAGTTATGTGCACCAATCCGAACAAACCTCCGCTGCCATAACGACCGCCCATTTTATACCTAACAGACTAGCTTGGGACGAGACAGAAGCGTCAGACTTCTTGTAAGCACTGTACATCCAATCGAATACACACAACCAACAACATTTTCCGGGTTATTCTTTATTAGGCATGATTTAACAGTATTATTATACTTAGACTACTGTAGTAATGCCTAGTTAAGAATATTAATTTTTGTTTAATTAAGATAATGTTTAATGTAAATCATTTACTAATAATTGTGAAATTACGAAAAAGTATGTTTGTTAGATTTAAATTGTTTAAAATGGGAAGAGTTGGCAATCCTGAACAGAGGCCGACAGAGCGGACTACCCCAAAGAGAGTCAGTCGTCCGGCAGCGCGTTAAGCGTGAAGTTGGGGCCATGTAACCTTAACATTAAATTAATTGTTTTGTGCCCCTCTCCGACGTAAAATATTATAGTAAAATTTCCTACTCGCATCCCCTCAAATTACTTAAACCATTTTCGGAATTAAATAAAGTGTTAACAAGCGTTAAAAGAGTGTTAATGAACCCCCCCTTCCCCCTTTGTGTTGTAACGGCTTTCAGTCTCGGCGTGGCTACCATGAATATAATTGTGAAGTATTGTGGAAATGAGTAAAGAGAGTGTAAAGATAAATGCAATAGAGAGCAGAAAGTAGAGTAAACAACGAAGAAAGTAAATAATAAAAGTGATTCACGACACTACATTGACGCCAATTGCTGTAAGTAAAGTCCGGAGATATTGAAAATTAACATCGTAAGATAGGCTAAGGATATTTTTACGCTCAAATTCCTTTACAGTTACATTATTATAATACCTATTCTTGGCTTTCCTAAGACAGTTATCTAAAAATGAAATAGGATAACATAATTTAGTACCAATATTCATGATATTGCATAACTCGGAATCTAAAATTTCAGGACTGACAACTCTCAATGCTCTAAGAAACATAGCAGAGAAAATAGAGGATTTAATCGAGGGATGATGGTCAGAATAAAAATGCACATAAGAGTTATTATTAGTAGGCTTGCGATAGACTTCAAATTTGAACTGATTAGAGCATCTCCAAATTTTTAGATCCAGAAAAGATAGGCTTCCATCATTTTCTTTTTCAACTGTGAACTTAATAGATGGGAACAAATTGTTGAGCCCACCAAGAAATAAGTCAACATCCAAATTATTAGGCCAAAGGCATAAAATATCATCTATATACCTGTACCAAACCAGGTTAAAATTAACAATCGAAGGCAAAATTCTACTTTAAAAAAATTTCATATATAAATTAGCTAGTACAGGTGAAAGGGGATTTCCCATCGCCAATCTAAACGACATAGCATAAAACTTATTTTCAAACTGAAATTTACAATCTTTGACACAAAGCCTAATTAACTCAATAAGAGTGTTGTGTTGAACAGAGAAAGAATATTCAGAGATCTTAACTTTTAAAAAAATCAAGTAGGTCATCAACAGGGACTTGTGAATAACGAGCATACATCAAAGCTTACCAATTTGAAATTAGGGTCATTAGGAAACTTCAGTTTGTCAATAAGATCCATGCTATTTACAATATGTGACTTAGAAATAGAACCAACTAACGGCGTTAATAAACTAACAACCATTTACATAGCTTATAGGTTACGGAGCCTACTGAGCTAACAATAGGCCTCATGGGATTATTAATTTTGTGTTTTTACTACGCCGTACAAATATGGTAGTGACGGATTGACACTAAGAAACTGCTGCGAAAATCCATTATAGTTATTTTTTAATATTTCTCTTAATTTTCTGGTAAAAATTTTATTAACATCCTCCAATGAGTCTCTATTTAGAGGTTTGTACGTATCGCGATCACTCAATAACGTATTCATCTTTTCAATGTAACTGTTTTTGTCCATGATGACGATCGAATTAGATTTGTCCGCTTTAGTAATATGTAATGAATCATTATTTTTAAGTGTTTTTAGGGCTTTTTCAAACCTCAACGGATAATTCGATTCATACCGCGTATTAAAAGCGCTATACACACAGTCTTTGGCTAAAGTCACCTCACTTTCGGATATATTACTATGTTTCTCAAAATTAATAAAAGACTTAGCAATCAGTAAATTGCTGGGCTTTTTTGGGACTGAGAATCCTAACCGAAAACCTAACACACATTTCGTATTGAAGTCTAGCTCATGGAACGACAAGTTAACAATATTACTAAAATCACTTTTTTAGTCCAGTAACTATTAAGAATTAAATCCTCCAGTCTATTGTTTAATTTTCTGTTCTGAGTTCTGCATCTTCTACGTAAGTTGTTGTAAATATCGTCCAAAAGTGTACTTCTCCACACATGGGGAACGATGGAGAAAAATATATTTTTTCTTACTTCGGACTCTCTGAAGGCGTTCTTCACTTCGATGGGGGCTATATTAATATGTTTCTTTAAAATAATTCTTTCGGTGTCACCAAACGGTGTATCGTCCAACATACGGTATCGTCTTCCAAACAGGGATTTTGGGATGACATTTTCACTATAACACTTCCTAAGGAAATCGAATTGGTTCTTAATAGAATGTGCATGAGCAATAGCAGAACGGTAACTTCTAAAAATCGATCGGAGGGAAGGGAATATGGTTGTAAAAATAGCAACAGTGAAGAGGACACGCGTAGGCTCCATTATATGGGATGAATTTCACAGTTAAACACGTGTCTTAGATAACTGTCTTAGGAAAGCCAAGAATAGGTATTATAATAATGTAACTGGAAAGGAATTTGAGCGTAAAATATCCTTAGCCCACCTTACCATGTTAATTTTCAATATCTTCCGACTTTACTTAAAGCAATTGGCATCAATGTAGTCTTTAAGTATAATAATACTGTTAAATCATGCCTAATAAAGAATAGCCCGGAAAATGTTGTTGGTTGTGTGTATTCGATTGGGTGTATACAATGTAACTCAGTAGTGATGTAGCGGATGTCATTTTTTTCACATCCGCGGATGCGGATGAGGATGTTTGATTTCAACATCCGAGGATGCGGATGCGGATGCGGATGTCTACATTTTCGTTATTTTTTAGGATATATTAGAGATTTGTTGTGTTTAACGTATATAATAAGTTATTATATAGAGAGAGCTGTAGCTATAATGTAGTATAATTGATTAATTGTACAATAATTGCTGTACTTTTCCCTGAACATATAAAATAATAGCAAGCATCTTACTTCGGACTCTCTGAAGGCGTTCTTCACTTCGATGGGGGCTATATTAATATGTTTCTTTAAAATAATTCTTTCGGTGTCACCAAACGGTGTATCGTCCAACATACGGTATCGTCTTCCAAACAGGGATTTTGGGATGACATTTTCACTATAACACTTCCTAAGGAAATCGAATTGGTTCTTAATAGAATGTGCATGAGCAATAGCAGAACGGTAACTTCTAAAAATCGATCGGAGGGAAGGGAATATGGTTGTAAAAATAGCAACAGTGAAGAGGACACGTGTAGGCTCCATTATATGGGATGAATTTCACAGTTAAACACGTGTCTTAGATAACTGTCTTAGGAAAGCCAAGAATAGGTATTATAATAATGTAACTGGAAAGGAATTTGAGCGTAAAAATATCCTTAGCCCACCTTACCATGTTAATTTTCAATATCTTCCGACTTTACTTAAAGCAATTGGCATCAATGTAGTCTTTAAGTATAATAATACTGTTAAATCATGCCTAATAAAGAATAGCCCGGAAAATGTTGTTGGTTGTGTGTATTCGATTGGGTGTATACAATGTAACTCAGTAGTGATGTAGCGGATGTCATTTTTTTCACATCCGCGGATGCGGATGAGGATGTTTGATTTCAACATCCGAGGATGCGGATGCGGATGCGGATGTCTACATTTTCGTTATTTTTTAGGATATATTAGAGATTTGTTGTGTTTAACGTATATAATAAGTTATTATATAGAGAGAGCTGTAGCTATAATGTAGTATAATTGATTAATTGTACAATAATTGCTGTACTTTTCCCTGAACATATAAAATAATAGCAAGCATCTAACTAATATAGAAATCAATTAGTGAATTCGTCTGCAAATAAATTCGTTATATTTTGTTGAGTTTCAGCCACAATTAGAAACCATAATTGTGTTACCCGACCTCTTTCCCCAACCTCCACCCTTATAGAAAGAGATCTTTAATTAGCTTGATAACTATTTATATTAAGTTTAAAGTTTTATTAGGCATATTTATAAATGAGTAATTAAAATAAAGTAAACTAAGATGTTCATCGTTTAATATTCAAACTTAATTATAGGAAGGTTATGCTTAAGGAACATTAATTTTTCTGCCTTTTCTGCTGCCAGTCTGTTTCTCTTTTCATCATATATTAATCCAGCACTGCTAAATAATCTCTCGCTTGGTACGCTTGTTGGAGGACGTGCTAAATGTTTCCTTGCAAGTTTACTCAAGTATGGATAGATATTCTGCGTATTTTTCCACCAACTAATAGGATTGTCACATTCAGCCAGGCGTTTTTCTTGGTGATAGCTCTCGATCATTTTCACTACATCTTTTGACATCGCGTAGGTCTCGTCATCGCTGCTTGACTCAAGAAACTGAGAGAGAGATTCTGTGATAGATTTGCTTGTTGAAGGTGTTGGTTCTGTCACTGAAACTTTTATTCTTTTGGTGGGTGGCGAAGCGACAGATTCAAGAGATTGAAGCTCTTCAACTGCTTTGCCAAGTGATGATTTAACTCGTTCTAATGTACTAGGTGAAAATAACTTAGCTTTGTAACGTGGATCTAAGTAGGTTGCAAGAGAGTAACTTCATACAAGAACAGCCTCTCGTCTTGTCGCTTGCATCACTTTTGCGCACAATGAACTGGTTCTATTATTATAGTAGAATTTGATAATTTCCGCTTATTAATGACGTTTTATCTCAACGGTCCACATCCGCACGACATCCGCAGTCCAAAGTGCGGATACAGATGCGGATGCGAGAAAATGTGCGGATGTTCCGCGGATGCGGATGCGGATGTGACCTACATCACTATAACTCAGTATATATAGGCCAAACGGGTAAAACGTTAGATATTAGGGTAAAACAGCATAAATATGCGTGTAGAACAGCTAATAATTCCAATGCTTTGTTTAACCATATGTATAGATGTAATTATAGCATCAAGTGGGATAGTTCTAAAGCGCTTGTTAAAAACAGAGATATAATGGAAAGAAATATTCTAGAATGTGCATTTATTCATTTTAAAAACAATTTCAATAACAGTGCGGGAATGTATAAAATTGACAATATCCTGTTAAAATTCATTTTGCCTCTCATTAACTCTTGTTAAGTATGTGCTAATTGCTTTGGTTTCCGCTACGTTGTATATATTTATGGGCATCTTGCCTTTTCTCTTCATTCCCTGACGAGGTGTAGCTCTGAATACATAAAAGGCCTTGGAATCTTTTTTTTTCCTTGTGGGTTTGCAGCATATATATATATATATATATATAGGGTGTCCCATAAGTCCGGCATCATAGGAAAAATAATAAAAAAAGGCAAAACAAAAGCTTTTATTTACAGAACGTGCTCAATATGTCCACCACTGTTTTCAGTACACAAATTCAGACGTGATACCCAGTCAGCAAGCACACGGTGAATGATGTCAGGAGTAATGATGTTACATACCCCAATAATGCGCTGCCGCAAATGTTCAACACTCCTAATTTTCTCTGCGTATACCAGCGCTTTCAAGTGGCCCCAGAGATAAAAATCTAGTGACGTGAGATCCGGGCTTCTAGCTGGCCATTCCACAGGCCCTCGACGTCCTATCTAATGACCAGGGAATTGTTGGTACAGGTATTCCCTTACTTGGGTGCTGTAATTGCAGGAGCGCCGTCTTGCTGGAACCATGTTGGGAAATTTCCTTCGTTCAAGACACTGGGAAATGCTTCTTCCTTGAGCATGCGTAGGTAGGTGCCTCCAGTGACATGTTCATCGAAAAAGAGGGGGCCTATGATGCGATCCTTCCAAATGCCACACCATACCATCACCCGAGATGCATCTTGTTCCTTTGAAGAGGTATACCAGTGAGGGTTGTTTTGAGACCAGTAGCGGGTGTTCTGTCGATTTACCTCACCATTTCCATATAAAACAGCCTCGTCACTGAACAGAATGGTGGACGGGAAATTGGCATCCCGAGCATATTGTTTCGTAGCCCATTCACAAAATTCCATCCGCCGGTCGGGATCATCTTCGCTTAATTTCTGTAGGATCTGAAGTTTATATGGATGCCATTTGTGAGCCTGAAGAATGCGATGGATGCTACTTTTCGACACTCCTGTCTCGGCGGACAATCGCCGAAGAGACTTATTGGGACTTCTGTTAAAATGAGCCAGGATAGCAGTCGCTGTATCATCGTCAGTGGACCTCCTTGAAGGTTCACTGCGTGGTTTATCTTCTATGGATCCTGTTTCCTTAAACTTTGCAACAAGTCTGCTAACACAACTGTGTTATTGGCTCGCGGTCTGGATGCAGTTTGTTAAATTCAGCAGCGGCCTCTCTTTGACTCCGATTTCCTATGAGTAGAATTATCTGGATTCGTTCTTCCTTGCTCACAGACATTATGGCCTGTAGAAAGAGAAAAATATGAATTATGGCTTGTAGAAATAGAAAAATATGAATTTCTCCTATGATGCCGGACTTATGGGACACCCTGTATATATATGGCACAAAATCACGACATACATTCTTTATTTTTAGAAAGGCTTTTCAAATTTCAGTAAAACTTACTAAAATTTACTTGAAAGGAATATCAACAAATTCAAACATAAAAGTTTAGAAAAAAAACGATATTTGCCAATCAAATATGAAATTTTAAAAAAGTTTAAATTAAAACACATTAAGTTTAAAATGAAGTTAATTGAAAAATTAGCAATTAATTAAGGAATAGAAGATACCACATTGATTTTCAAAATTAAAATTGAAATGAAATGATTAATTTATATAGTTCCACAGGTGAACGATAGTCATTTACAGAAAGGTTTTCGTTTATAAATACTCGGAGATTCCAAATTTTTAAATCAATGTATGAAGTGAACGGTAGATAATGGAGAAACAAATGAAGGTGGTGTTGCGCTCTGCGTGTTTCTGAACACTTAGTATGCGTGGAACGTGATAAGAGATGCAAAGTACGGTAGCTCAGACCGAGATGTTCGTGCGTACGTACTTTAAGTTGGCGGATGGAGCAGCGATCAGACTGCATTGCAGTCAGGCATGTATATTCCCATACCACGCAAGAACATAATTCTCGAACTGAATATTCTTTGTGCTTAGAAAACGAAGCTATTGGTTTGCCATTAACAATAATAATAATATAAAAAAAAAAAAAGAGTAAAAATTACTTAGGGATAAAATTTTGATAAAAAATAATTTTGATTCTTTTTTCCATTTTACGAGAAATAAGGTCATAAAAAGTGGCATGTTTAATAATATAGTTCACGTATTTAGGAACTGTTGGTAATATTAGTGTGTGTGTATATATATATATATATATATATGATACACACAGACCATGCATGGAACAAGGAACTCTTCTAGGAAAATTAAATCCACTATAGTCCGAATAAGTAATGGTAAATGACAAACACTATAGTTTTTTATTTTTCATGATGTTAGCCCGACGTGGGCAACGGGTCACTCGCAAAGAGGTCCCAAAAATATAGCTTCCCTCACCCTCCATGCACGGTCTGTGTGTATTATAAAAAACCTCAGGGAACCATTCTGAGTTCATTCCCATCATGAAACGGACATGTTATGTGCCTTGAAAAGTGGACGCTCAATTCTACCAGTTGAGGTTTAAGTTTTGGTTTTTATAATAGTCTTTTGCTTATATTGAGGTTCTAAATGTAGCGGGGCTAGACTGCTTTAAACTCTAGATCCCGTCCCAAAGCTGGATCCTATCTGCTTTGCAGATAGCTGGTGAGGGAAGCTATATTTTTGGGACCTCTCTGCGAGTGACCCGTTGCCCACGTCGGGCTAACATCATGAAAAAGAAAAAACTATAGTGTTTGTCATTTACCATTACTTATTCGGACTACAGTATAGTGGATTTAATTTTCCTAGAAGAGTTCCTTGTTCCATGCACATAAAAAACCTCAGGGAACCATTCTGAGTTCATTCCCATATATATATATATATATATATATATATATATATATATATGATAATGATGAGCTTCATCAATATCATTACCATAATATATAGGTAGACTATATAGTATAGATATTGTTAAGGATTTTTCTAATATGTTTTTCTACTAAAGTTTTGGGGTAAAAATATCAGAGAATTAGTTTTAAAAATAAATTTCCTGTCCAAGGCTTCATAAAAGGCTATACGGTATTACTCTATTTAATACTGAAGTACTATTAAGTTAAAATAACTTTGGCAAAAAACTCGAGAAATTCAAAAAATTTCCTGTAGACTGAGTTTTGAGGTGTATTTAACTCCCAACCGCTATAGTGAGGTCAGGGAGGACACCAATCCCTTTAATTTGTATGTAACCGAGAAATAGGATAGCGGTTGAGGGTTAAGGATCTAGTCACGAGGATGTTTAAAAATGGAAGAAACCTCTAGATTTCGGTTTCCGTAGTAAAATTTAAATTGGTACCTTTATTCCTAAGACGTTATAACGTAAAATCTGTTGGACTTGGTCCATGGAATTGGAATAAAATAAATGTATCATATACGTACCGTTTGTATAACTTAGGTCTAAATTCACGGGGACATTCTCTCAACCAATTTTTCACGTGACAGCAGAGAAAGGCATTTGCCATAATTAATCATAAAGGATGACTATGTCAACATTGTTTACCTGGGAGTAAAGGGAGCTGATAAAAATAAGACTCGGTTTCAACCAGTGCCAACTGCATCATACATTTTTATTTAGTTTTAATTAATCTTGAAATAATTGTGACATCCTTTGGAAAAGCGATTTTTGTAAAGATATTTGTGGTTTCTTGTAAAAAGGCGTTTATAGAAAGTTATTATACATCATAACTGACCGTAACCAACTTGTTTGATAGCGTCATTAGCGAAATCGAAGGAGTTAGAGATGGAAAAATCGCTGAGAATGAGTGGTTGAATCAATTCTATACCTGATATTTTGCAAGATTAAAGCTATGTCTATTGCAGGTTGAAAAGATGGGTCGAATGGCGAATTTTTATGCATTTTAGGAAGGCCATACAAAATAACTGGAAAAAAGACAGAGTGCAAAGTCAGCTGGATTTGTCCTCGGAGATATTTACAGTTATGAATATCTATTTAGATTATTTTCTAAATTCAGGGTACTGAGAAAGGGATCTTCATTTCATATTCTGAATTTTTACGAGTCGGAAAAATTATGAACTACGTCATCTAAATTTTTATCCCAAAAGTTTCTTATGAGAATTAAATTTCTCAATTCAAATATTTAAAGCTTTGTGAAGGGTCTGGCTCAATCTCCGAGGATGAATTTAAAAGAACTTACGTGTAACGGATTCTTCACTCGGTAGTAAGTGTTTCCACTCTTCCGTTACCCAGTTTACATAAGCTTTCCACCACTGTGGTTGTCCTTTTTCATTCAGAGCCGTGATGTATGGCTTGTGGGCAGCTGTCTTTCCGCAGAATCATTCTGCATGCAGCTTTTTACATACAGTAAACAAATACACTCGCTGAAAGATCCGTACGCTCACTGACGCAGTGGTCGTGGAATTTAGACTACATATCCGGTCATTCTTCAGCACACGTTTCGACGTTCACTGCGCACGATTTGTGTGTTCTTCGCCTGCCTGGTCTGGTCTCCACTTTCTTAAAATATCTGAAGCCTCCGCAATCGTACGCACATTTATTCACGTGCCATACTTATGAATACTGGCTGTAACAGGAAGCAAACTAATTTACTATGCTTTTGAACTACAGCGCTGCCTTCTGGAATATTTGGGTATTGGCAGAGAGAATCATGCTCCAACATATTTTGTTTCTCCTCTACGTAATACGATATAAATTGAAGAATTCACTTTCCACTTTGTTTTCACACACACATACACCACACACACACACACACACACACACACACACACACACACACACACACACACACACACACACACATATATATATATATATATATATATATATATATATACACTGTATACGTGGTTGTGTGTGTAGTGGCTTACCAAAAGTTACAAAGCCTGTGTTTATTGCAACTATACATCAAAGTCTTAATCTTATTTTTTATTTTAACTTAGAGGTGACAAAGGTATGTTTTGTTTGTTTACAAAAACGATCCTCGATGCAGTAAATTACCAATTTCTCCAGTGAAAGGACTAAATGCTAAATGGCTGGGTACCCCTTATGGCAGGACAGTTTGGACAGCTGCCCCATCAGGTTCCTCGATATGTAGGTCCCTGTTCTTTAAAGCAAACCCAAAAAAAATTCTTAAAAAGAATCAAAAGAAAAATTGGACGAAAGAGGAATTTAAGAACAAATGAGTGAAAATTTATTCTATCTTCATTCTCTTCATCTTCGCCAATATATCAGGGTATACTCGGGTATACAGGGTATAACTAATTAAGTTATTCGTAACGCAGCTTTTAAGTTCCGAAATTGCTGAGATGTCTTTGTTCGAGCAACTATATATACATATATGACCACTTCATGAAAACGCAGGCAAAAGCGATCCAACTGTATAAGAAAATATTAATGAACAAGAAGTATTAGATGGACATACAGTATATATATATATATATATATATATATATATATATATATATATATATATATATATATATATAAATTATTGAAAATAGCATTTTAAGTTTAATTATTTACAAATTATTTGCTACCTTTTCTTTTTATTTTCGTTTCCCTCAAAAGTTTAAAAAAAAAAAAAAATTCGGGAAGCCAATTTTAAGTAAAGTTTCCCCTCTAATGTAAAATCAATTGGAGAAGGGTTCACTTTCCATTTTATTTCCATTACGTAGTAATCGTAGGAGGCAAATACGCTTATAGACTTCTCTTTTAATAGGTACTGTATACGCATTGCGTAGCGTTTATTGGTTGAGTGCAATATAATTATAGAGAACTACAATGACCGTAGATGAGCTTCCGTAATATATATATATATATATATATAATATATATATATATATATATATATATATATTATATTGTGTGTGTGTGTGTGTGTGTATGTATGGGGTGTCCCATAAGTCCGGTCTTATAGGAAAATTTATTTTAAATTAAATGTTACTGAAGTAATACATTAGAACTAAAACAGATGTTCAAATTGAGGTCTTGTTTTGGGACCTTTTTTTTTTTTTTGTTGCAGGTAGAATAACAAACAATGTCTAATATGGAAGTGAGTTACATTCGTGAGGAAACGACATCAATTTGGACACTTGTTTTAGTTC
This sequence comes from Bathynomus jamesi, assembly GCA_023014485.1. NCBI lineage: Eukaryota > Metazoa > Arthropoda > Malacostraca > Isopoda > Cirolanidae > Bathynomus > Bathynomus jamesi. The sequence continues at coordinate 897,640 of JAJOZX010000972.1, forward strand.
TGATGTATTACTTTTGTTATTAATTTAATTTAAAATACATTTTCCTATGAGACCGGACTTATAGGACACACTGTATATATATATGATGCAAACCCACAAGAAAAAAGAAAAATTATCCCAAGGTCTTTCGTGTATTCAGCAATACACCTCGTCAGGGAATGACGAGGTGTACTGTTGAATACACGAAAGGCCTTGGAATCATATTTTCTTTTTCTTTGTGAGTTTGCATCATTCATTCATTCATTTCACGTGTTTAATTGTGAAATTAATCACACACACACACACATATATATATATATATATATATATATATATATATATATATATATATCATAGGTGGGCAATTGTAATTGTTGAACTGATACTTTTTGGCCGGAATCAAAAGTGGAATAGGAAACGAACATTTTATGGGCGAAACTGGAATTAGAATCGATTGCAAAGTTGTTATTTGAAGCTGGAATCTTAATTGGAATCGATTCCAAAAGTCATTATGGAATCGGAATTGGAATCGAAAATATGTTATACCGTGAAACGAAACGGAATACTAGCCAAAAAATTAACATCCGAAAAATGTTTTTCATCCAAAGTCCTCCATGGAAACACGAGAGAGAGAGTTGAAGAAAAACATGTACAGGGTGTCCTATAAGTCCAAATCGGTTATAATTAAAGCGAAAATCCATCTAGCGAATTAAAAAATAAATAAATAAATTAAAAATATTTTAAAAATTATTTTTTTAACTTAATAAATATTTCTAAACATAAATTTTTTACTTTGTTTGATTTTTTGTATTTTCGCTTTAATTATAATCTATTCGGACTTATGGGCCATCTTGTACAGAAAATGTGTACAACTAGTGCTTAGTAATGACAGCAACTGTGTACGAAACGTACGAAATGGAGCGTATGAAATGAAAGGAAAAGAAAGAACAATGAAGGTGAAGAACGGTGTTGGAAAAGAAAAAAAGAGAACGTAGAAAATGATGTTACAAACGACGTTTGGCAGTGTTGAAAAACATAATGAGTTCTTCAAGGCTAGCAAAACAAATGTAAAAATTGGCGACCGTATTGCAAGTATTATGGATATGTCTGGATTTTTTAAACGGCTTAGCAAAATTAATACCCTTTATTGGTGGGAGTAGTATAGCCGCAAAAGGGGAGAGTGCAAGAATGTTGCTGGTTATTATGTAATGTTGCAAATGGGGGTGGGGTTGTTGCAAAGGGGGTGGGGGGTTGCAAAAAAAAAAAAAAAAAAAAAAAAATCCCCCCAAGGGGGGATGCTGCAGGTACAACAAGGAAAACTTGGAGGCTGCGTTATCCCCCAAGAGAAAGAAGGAGGAGAGAAAGGAGGAGGAGAGGTGTTCACCTGGCAGGAGCCAAGTGCACATTAAGACTTCAGCCGAGTAGGCGTTGTTTTATAGGCTCCTAATCAGCCAGTTGGCGTAAATGGCTTGAGTTGCCAGATACCGCGATACCATTGTATACATTATTATAGACTCCTAATCAGCCAGTTGGCTGTAAATGGCTTGAGTTGCCAGATACCTCTTTTTAGCAGTATTATTGTATACATTATTATTATATACGCCTAATCAGCCAGTTGGCTGTAAATGGCTTGAGTTGCCAGATAGCGCCATGTATTCATTTAATCGAAGACTGAGTTACCAGATACCATTGTATACATTATTATAGACTTCTAATCAGCCAGTTGGCTGTAAATGGCTTGAGTTGCCAGATACCTCTTTTTAGCAGTATTATTGTATACATTATTATATACGCCTACTATTATAGACTCCTAATCAGCCAGTTGGCTTAGAAGGCTTAAATATTGCCAGATACCGCAATACCGTTGTATGCATTATTATATTTCTTAAAAGAATACCGGTAGTAGAAGGTATAACAATTAGTAAAACAACATTGCATCATTCTGTTTATATAATATATAGAAAATAAATATACATTTGAGGAATATGCATATAACAGTACAGGAAATATACACACACAATTATGGATATATATAAAATAAAATATACATTTCAAATAAATATACACTTCAATAGAAATATGTACGTAACAGTACAGGAGAAATATCACGCAAAATATATATATATATATATATATATATTATATATATATATATAAACACAAATCAATAGAAATATGCGTATAATCAGTACAGGAGAAATGTCAAGCAAAATAATATATATATATATATATATATATTAGGGTGTCCCAATTTTTTTTCTTAACACGACCTGACCACTCGTGTCATGCCCGGATGTGGTTTTGGCTAAAGCATTGGCTGTGTGATTTTCAACTCGATCAGATGATATTTAGAGGTCCCGACGTTTGATGACGTTTTTTTGGTTTTCAGAATTGATCATTATGGCGTTGACAAGATCAAACATCAAGTTGTGGCTTCTTGAGAGGTCTCCGATAGCAGAGCTGGCTAAATCTCGATTACCAAGTAATATGGACGTGTTGCTCCTTTTCTTCTACCATCACCGCGACCAAAAGAAGACAGATTCCAACAGTGTCAAGGCTGTAATATCGGCTGTATTAGAAATCTGGGCTAGAGCCAACTCGAATCTGGCAACAACCTCCGTTCATGCCTCGACTAAACTGAAAGCTTTGGTTCAGAGGTATCGAAATTTGCATAAAAACAAGAACAAGACTGGAATGACTTACAATATGCAGCGGGATGTATTCTTGGCTGATATGGAGGATATTTTTGATGTCGCCCGCTCAGACGTTCTGGGTCGGGGAGATATCCCTCTTGAAGACAAGGAATTCCTCATTTCCCAAAGGGCAGATCGACATACGAGTTACATGGGAGGTGAAGATAGAAAATATAATGCAGCCACAATGAAAGACAGGAAAGAGAAAGAGCTCTTGAGCGGCACACCGGCGTCAAACGGAGGAGGCTCTAGCTGTAGGAGTCACAGAAGAGGCTACCGACAGCAGTTCTAGCACATCGTCAGCTGACAGTGGAAACGAAGCCGTCACTTGTGGACTTAAACCTTCGAAAGCTCCCAAACATGACAGACTAAAAGAAAGTCTGAGTGATCTTGACCTGGCAGCAACTTGGGATCGCGAGGGCCTTTCTATTCGACAGGCAACATCAGCGTTTGCTGCGACTGCAAAATCCCTAGCTCTCGGTCCTGACAGTGTTCCATCAAAGAGCACGGTTCACCGCTTCCGACAAAAGGCCCGTACAATGATAGGACCAATGTTATTGGCCACCTCGAGCAGCTTCCACCTCGACTGCAGATCCACTGGGACACAAAGATACTCACTGACATCGAACAGGAGGGTAAGTCAGTCGATCGGATTGCTGTTTGGTGACTGGGGATGGTGTGGAAGAGCTATTAGGAGCACCGAAAATAATAGACGGCACAGGACAGCAAATGGCAAGCGCAGTCCATCAAGCGCTCACCCTAGTCGGAATTGAGGACAAGATCGTAGGCATGGTGTTTGACACGACGGCATCAAACACAGGGATAGTGCAAGGTGCGTGTGCGCGTTTGGAAGCGGCATTGGGAAGATCTCTTTTATGGTTTGCTTGCCGTCATCACGTTCACGAAGTGATTCTCAAGGATGTCTTCGTCGTGTGCCTAGGAACACCACCAAGTCCTCAAATCCCACTTTTCAGAGATTCAAGGAGGCCTGGCCATCAATGAACCACTGTCAGTTGGATGCATTTGACAAGGACGAGGTGGCTAAAGCCTTCATAAATGACAATGCTTGCCTTTCACAAATGCGACTTGAGGTAATAGACTATCTCCGCGATGCCCTAAGAAGTGGTAATCATCCTCGAGAGGATTGAAGAACTTCTTCGACTGAGCCTCTTGTACCTCGGAGACGACGTAGGACGTTACAAGCTTCGGCCTCCAGGGGCTTACCATCAGGCCAGATGGATGGCCAAAGCTATTTACTGCCTGAAATAGCATTACTTACTGCAGTCCCAGTTCTCCGAACTTCGTCTCCAAGAACTGCAAGGGGTTCGCCGTATGGCTTTCTTCGTGAGCATTGTATACGTGCGTCACTGGCACGAGGCTCCCATCGCCATCAAAGCTCCCAAAAATGACGTTAGGCTGTGCAATCTTCTTGTAGGTTACCCTGACAAGGACGTTGGAAACAGCTTACCGGGCTGTGCTCCGTCATCTGTGGTATATCTCGGAGGACTTAATCTGTCTTGCACTGTTTGATGACAGAGTTGACGACAATGAAAAGCGTAACATGACGGCTAACCTGAAAAAGCGCCCTGGGAAAGGACTCAAACGGGTCCAAGGCAAGGGACTGCAAGTGGATGGCCGTTTAAGTCCGTGGGTGACGAGTCGATCCACCACACCTTCTTCCAGTTTCTCTCAAGTTGAGCCCACGTTCCTCACCAAAGACCCTGAAACATGGCCTACTGACGAAAACTACCGTCTGCGCAAAGAGCCGAGCTGCAGACTGATGGTGGTCAATGATGCAGCAGACGAGGCATCGCCCTCATTGAGAAATACACAAGCAAACCTCTGTGCCTTGATGAAGAAGACCTGCAGTTCCTCCTTCGAACTGTCCACTCACACCGAACGGAATGTGAGCCGGAAGGGAACAAAAAACGATCTCATGAAACACGTGTTTAGTTAAAATGCATAAATGTGATGCTTTGAAATTGTTGTTTGTGTGTTTAAGATTAAAATACATGTTTATTTTGTATAATCATCTTTGTGATGGAACTTTTGAGAGAAATATTTCAGTTAATTTGCCTTTCAGTTAAGAGGAGAAATAAAGTGCTCAAAGTTCGGGACCTTTAAATTTCCTTCGATCTCTCTGAAATTTTACAGGAAGACTTCTAATGGGAAACATCAAAAGAGCGCAACACGAGCAGATTTGTATCCCGAAAACAAATTTGGCCCCCTATGAGTTTGGGACACCCTAATATATATATATAAATACAATTCACTTTTTTTTCAAAATACTAAACTCGGTCTTAATCGAGTTTACAATTACATCATTATTGCTCTGCATTACGCAGTATATGCGGCTTAATAATATTTCGCCGCTTAAAGTATAGGGAAACCTGTATTCGATATGAAGGGCTTTCATATCGTTCAGTACTATTTTTGTTCCCACTTTACAACCGGTTGGTAAGTCATCTTTAAACACGTCTAGAATACAATCAAAAGCACGCACAAAGAGTTCATCGTTAGCTACATTATTAAATACAAGTTTATAAACATGCTTTTCCAATCGAGGGTTTATTTCTACCGACTCGAGCTTTTCAATCGTGAACTCACTCAACATAGCGGCAATTGAAATAATCTTCTAAATCGTTACGACAACTGCGCGTTATATAAAGAAATAGTTCTTCAGGGTGAACGGTGTAGGTGAGCTCAGCCTTGTACGATCAATTGCTTTGTACCAAAGTTCATGGTATTTCAAAAGTCTAAACTTTTTAAATAAACGTCCAGCTCTAGAGAACCATTCTCACCAGTCCTACACTCGGTAAACCCATCGAGCAGAGCGGTGTAGGCGTATTCAAGTACTGTATCAAAATAAAGCATGTCCGTAACACGCGCGTCTGAATATAGGTTCAGCTTACGGAATCCGCGATTTCAACATTCTGTCGAGGATGAAACGGTTTCGTAGGAATAAGAGCGTTATGATAATTCCTCTCTTCCACATCAGCCGTATATCAATGCACGGGCCGATCGTTATTTATACACAACGTACATACAACGGCGTATGAGGGTGCGTCACTAATCTGCTCTCTTCTTGTACCTACGTTAGCAGGTATTTTATAACGATCTTCTTCACTCCACTTTCTCACTATCACACAAGATTCTATTCATCTCCTCGATACTTAAATAAACCCGTTTGTTTGTCGGTCTACAATCCGTTTCCAGTACATAGCTAATGGTACCGGAATTACGCCTGAACACGCGCAACGATTTCGTCACGGACACATCGTACGAGGCGTTGAGAATGCTGCTCAAAGGAAGTTCCATCGTATTCGAGGAGCGCACGTCCACTCGGATCAAGCTCTGAGATAACTATGAGCCGTGTGAGGCACGCAGGTAGGCAGGAATGGTTCGACGGGCGGCTGACTCGATGATACGTGAATGGGCTTGTTCCGCGAGTCGAATTGTTGTACCGGTACAAGAATATCACTACCAGCCTACGCACCAGACAGTTTGGATAAGAACTAGGAACATTTTATGTTTTACTAAACATCTCCACACTCCGGCGCACTATTTGAGAGGAACATATGTTCATATTTTTCCTTTCTGCCCATCAAACGATACTCGTCTCTAAACTCTGTTAAAAATTCACGCAGGGCACTAGCCACAACCTCACTACGAACCTCATCATGATATACGTTAATATAGTGATAAAAATACTTAAGATTGTCCATGATCACGAGATTCACATTTTCAGTCGTAGGGTATGAGTAATCGACATGGTGTAGCATGACGTAATACCGCTTGTCACACCACCCATCAGCAAGACTCATTATCCATACCTGCTGCTTCTCTTCTGCACGCGTTGTTTCTTTTACTTCACGGTGTATGTGAGACTTTATAAAGTTTAGCTCTGCAGTATACTTCAGCACATCGTCTGTGCAACGAAAGCCTTCAACGGTCTCACCAGAACATCCGTAGAGTATTTGTACATCTTGGAACTTCGCACAATCCAATGTGTTTTTAAAAGAGGCATAGGAGGGATGAATAGGAAGTTTTTCGGTATCCACCACATCCTGGCACTTTACTGAATACCATTTCGTAAACGTTGTACAAGCAATATTAAAGGTAGCCATTTGAATACACGTCTGATCTGAATACACGTCTGATCTCTCGGGCTTACTGCGGTCGACTGACCACGCAGGGATTCCCAGATAGTAGCATGACTCACGGTCTTACAGTGGGCGGAGCTTAGAACTTTCACCTACACACACACACACACACACAACACACACAAAGGGGAAAGTGAAACCTATTTGAAACATGATTTATTTAATAAACGAGATATTCAAGTTATATATATTTACAAATACGATTTAATAAACGAGATATTCAAGTTATATATATATATATATATATTTACAAATAGATACGATTATATACAAGACGTGTGAGTTAGAAGCATCATTGGTATCCAAAGGGTACGGTATCATAGGTACCAGGTAACTGGTAACGTTTCCTATAGGTGTTACGGCACACCATCGTACCCCTAAGTTCCTTCACGCCCCCCAGCTTCTGCGCCCGAAAATTGTGGGTGCCTACAATTAGTTGGGGAGGTTGTTCATCCAAACATACTAGATCCTTCAACGACTCAAAGTTAACAACCTCCCGATTCGCATGGTTGAGCGTAATACCCTTTGCCTTCACGATATATTTCATTTCCTCCCCCACCCTGACCCGTACCCAATAAGTCTTAGGTCCTGTTGAGGCAAAAGAGTCGGCGTATGCGTTGTCCCCATACTCATCCTTGATCTCATCAGTGAGCTCGCCGAGGAACTCCCCAATAGTGGGCATGTATTCACCCTCCCTCTCTGTGAATATCACGCTATCTGTATCGGCATACAATACTCTCCGCCCAAGAGAATGCAATAGACCCCAAAGTTTTATACGGGCGTAGGCTGTTGTGAAGCTGGCCACAGGTATGTTTGTAACCCTTGAGGTATCTGTGGCAAATTCAGTGTTGTTGTACTTTATTACGTAAGTATTACCTACATTTACGATCTCCATGACCTCTTTATCGGGGGCATTGGCATAATCCCAGACATCGCTATAACTTTGTGCCAAATGAATGCTCCCTCTGCCGGTATTCTGCGCAAATTTTCCCCATAGACTGTTTAGACACAACTTTGCACTAAAGCGCTTGCCAGGATTCTTTACAATTTGGACACGATCAAGTTGTATACCTTCGCGGTCGCGGTAACGTTGAATATAGGCAGACTTTTCATCTTCGGTATCAACTCCTCGCGGATACACTGATGCCTCAACCTTATCCTTCAAAAAGGTGTTTATATATGGTGTGAAAAGGTTGGGTAGCTTCTGAAACCTCCACACCTCATGTATCTTCAGTATTCTATAACCATGGCGCACGGCTAGGGCCAACTCAGGACTTGTATATACGCCTCTGATCTTACGCTGGTGGGGTATATGGTTACATTCGCCGTTATCGTCTTCCGCGCACTTCACGCATAGGGGAAACATGAGCTTGTCGTCGATAACGACAGGTAAGATCGGCATCCATAAATTGCGTGGGGGGAGTACGTCTACGAAAGAGATCCCAAAGTAACGATCATTCAAATTTTTTGAAAATTCATTGATGGAGGGTAGGCTAGGTCCCACCAGTTTCTCAGGAGCGCCCACGGGGTACGGATTGCTCTTCATCACGTATGGGTATAAAGAACAGAAATCGTAGTAATGGAGCTTCACGCCCTCCGTAGGTGGGAAGTATAGTCTGAAAGGATTTGTACGTCCTCCAAACAAGCTATCACCACATTTGAGAGGATCCAGCACCATTGAGCGCTTGATCGTTTTATTTCCTCACGGTACACCTCGTCTGTCTCCATCCGTGCATCATATTCATGCTCCCACAAGACTTTGTGAGTGAACTGTGATCCTATAAGTTGATCGCGGGTGCGGGTCGATGCAAGACAGTCGGCAGGAGACCTACCGTGGATATCTCCGGTGATTCCGCACTCAGGACGGGGGCATCCATGCCACCAGCAACCGTTAAAGGAGTACACAGTCTTCACACCAGTGACACGGTTTTCACTTAACCAATCAACCCAAAAAACACGTCCATTAATCTTAATGGGTACTTCACCCGTGTTGCGGGCGTGCTTTATGTATACACCTGTCTGTTGCTGTAGGTGTATGAGCCAGTAAATAGCCTTGTGCCCGTAACTGCGGGGATTGTTTCGGTGAATAATGGCTAAGGTGTCTTTCGGCATGAAGTTATTCTTGAACACCGTAAAACATAATGATGCGATGGTGGTTGCGACTTGCAGTGGATCGCATTTGAAACGGGCTATGTACATCCTTCTAAAGGCCTGGAAACATACTCTAAGCACGCGCACATCATCATTCCGCAATAACGCTCACATTCATCAGCTATATTATAAGGGTTACTTTCATTAAAACTGTCGTAGTATCGATCAAAGTCTTCACGTTCATCCATACAGTCAAAATAATGTTTGGGGGTGGTGGGCCTACGTATTTTAAAGTCTCGCTGGTGAGGAAAGTGTAAGGGAAGTATCCTTTGGAAACTTCAGCTGCTACTCCCATCACCTTGGGTAGCTTTGCTAATTTACAAGGTGTGAATAATAAAGTATCTTTAAATTGTACATTGCCTCTTATCTGCATCTGTATTAATTTGTTGCCTCTTTTCAATGGATCACCTGTAAATATCTCAGAGGATTCGTGTTCAAGCAACTCCTTATAAAGGAACTGCGTGTCAAACTTTGCCCCGTTATGGGCGAGAATATACACAGTCATTTTTTTGAACTTGTCGGCTAACTTGACAATATAGGACACAAATAGTTTCACAGGACTATCGTTGACATTCGTTTTAAAAAAGTTTGTCCGTTTACCACATTTGGGGCACTCGTCACATTCGATATTCATACACTCATCACAGATAGTCTGGCTCACAAGTAAATGTGGAATTACCTCTTTGGTTTCAGCGTTCGTATATGTTTCTATATCGAAGTATACAGTTATACAAGGGTTATTTTTAGGCCTAGCATCTTTCATATAACATACATGCTTTACTCCATCCGCCTTATATTCCTCCTGGCATGTAGGACAGTGAATTACGTCACACTTGTGCTTAAATTTTCCCCAATTATCCATTGTGTGAAACATACCACATTCACAGATTCTCATTTTCCTGCACGTACCAATTGATTTATGGAAATCAAAACAGCTATTATTGAAAATGTGCGTCTACACATCACAGTCTCTCTTCTCAGCTTCAACTACACGGCTTTCACATTTGGTGCTTTTACACTGCTCACATACCATGTGACATTCTTTACAATGTCTCACTATATCATCCGCAAACTCGAGGCATCCCTTACACAAATCATGATGTCTCCCATATTTTCGACTTTTGTCATAACTCGCGTAAAGCCACCTTATATTACGGATGGGGAGATACGTTGTCCCTGACAATCCTAAAATAAGTAGGGGCCTTGTACGATCTCTCACACAGCTTTTAAAAACATACACAGTCCTACGACGATCAACCAACCCAAACACAACTATGCGGACATTCATTTCCTGTTCTACCCTTCAGCTCTTCAGGACCCATATTACAGTCAAATTCAAGTTCACAGTCTACAGCTAGTTTACGGGCACGCTCCACGACTGTAGGCAACCAAATTTTTTGAGTTCGTGTATTTTGTACAGTAAACATACGTGCTAAGAGTACTGCTATAAAGCCGCAACCACGATCGACGTTTATATGCCGTCTATAAATAGCTTGAGAATTGAAGTTAAGAGTATACGGTATGGCACTATGACCCGCAACACGGTATACATGGTCAATATTTACCGTGAAGTTGTCCATATTGAAGGCTATACTACTTTGGGCGGCTTGCATTATACGCCCTAATATATATTCTACATCTTCAGCCGCCAAACGTCTAAATGGCACTATCACCCAATAATCGTCTACATCACCGTCATCTGACCCGAATCCAAAGGACAGACTCGTCGTGACTTCACGCTCGTCACGATTTTGAAGAGCAAACTCTATAATATGCTCTACAACCCGGCGTAGTCCGCGCTCAATTCCACTGCTATACATGACTCTAGGGTCGACCCTGACTCTATACCGATTTCTAGTCAAGGCTGGGGTGGGGGCTGCGGATCGCACCAATTCCAGCGTTATACCATCCTCAACAGAACGGGGGGCGGCTGATGAATTAGTGGATATATTAGCGGAAGGTGCTGCTGATGGGGGTATGTTGCGTAGGAGGTTGAGGGTTGGGGCTCTATTACCGCTGCAACAGATGCGTATTTCGGGCGCTTTATACCTGACGCGGGGGTCTCATACCTCCGCTTTGGACGTGTTACCGGTATCGCTGGTGAGGGTTCAGGGGAGGAGATCACAACTACACTGTCGTCGAGGTCATCCGTAATGATGGGCTGCTCTACCTCATCGTCATTCACGGTTCTGTGGGAGAAGAAATATAAGGATCAGCACTCAAAATTTGTAATATTTTGTAAATGACCCACTTAGGAGTGTGACGTGTTACAAATGGACTCTGTAGAAAAATTCAGATTCACGAGTCCATCCACATGTATTATATCTGGACCTACAGGATGTGGTAAAACTGTGTTTATGCTTAAAATCATTAAAGAAAAGGGAGAGATGTTCTCGAAATTTGTGCATAAAGTTATATGGTGCTATTCGACGTATCAATCAGTATTCAACGAGTACCAAGATGATATTTTGTTCCACAAAGGCGTATATGACGTTAATTCGTTAAAGGGAAATGAACATACAATCATTGTAATCGACGATCTCATGTTGGAGATGGATAAAACGTTTGCCGAGACATTTACAGTATTCTCCCACCATCTTAACATAAGCGTGTTCTTCATCAATCAGAATCTATTTTTCAAAAATAGATACATGCGCGATGTGTCGTTAAATACGCCATATCTAGTCTTATTCGCGCAACGTAGAGATGTATCACAAATTGGGGTATTAGCCAATCAAATGTTCCCGAATCAGCGTAAGGAGTTTTTGGAAGTTTATAAAGACTACAAGCACGCGTTACCGATATTTGCTTTGCGACCTTCATCCGCGAAACACGTTTAGAGTGCTTCTGCGAACGAATATATTTCCAAACGAGCATGAAACGGTGTATATTCCAGAATGACAAAGAGACTAAAGAAATACCGTGAATTAATAAAAATCTATCATCGACTGCCCCGGGCAATGCAGCAGATTTTATTAAAAAATATCGATGCCGACTTTTAAAATGCATCTGTGAAATCTGTCTTAACGTTATAAATTGCAATGTATCAATGAAAACCCATCAGAAGGCTCGCCTACGCCGCTACAAGAAGATAATACGTGCACTCGTAAAAGCCAAACTGTAGCGAAGAAAAAACGAATTATTGTACAAACAGGAGGGTCATTTCTCCCCATCTTATTTTCAGTTTTGGGTCCTTTACTGACTAGATTAATATAATGAAGAAAGTGGTAGTGATTCCCCACGAGGTGTACGCCTCACTGCAAAGGAATCCAGACACGTATCTAGATCCCCGTAAAAGCAGACTTAAAAGAATGGAAAGCGAATTGTTAGCCCTATTAAACAGTGAAAAAACACCTGATGAGAAAAGAATCTTATACCAAGAAGCTCTGCAGAAATTTCTTCACGAGTACGAAAATTATAAGAGCCCTACAGAGATTCCTGTGGTTATTAGGCACAGCACGGGGGAGGATGGCGACATAGGATCTGTGCCCGACGACACAGCTGACCAACCAAAAAGATTAGCCACACAACATACCGAACATGTATTAAAAAATACCCTCCCACTTACGTTGAGGAGTAAAGGCTTAAGTCTTTATAATCTATTGAATGAGGATCCCGCCATACAATGGACCGATACATGGGAGATCATTGTGGAAGGATCAAAGGTACAGGGATCGAATATCGTAGACATTGTCCATGATCTGGTGAGAAAGTGGGATAGGCCATCACCATCAGGATGGAAGCATATTAAAGCAAGACTACAACAAATAAATGTCCCTAAAACGTTGATAGGAAATCTGAACAGGTTAAAAGACTTGGAACATGCAACGCCTGTGACACAATTGAAGGCGCCGTCACCCCCTGCGGTAACACCTTTGAAGAGGAGCAAGAAGAGGTTAAACCAACCCTACCCACGTGCCTCTAAAATACGCAAATGGCTAACGTATTAACTAAACGCTATTATGACATTTCTACCCCGTCCTCTTACGGCGGCGTAGATAGACTGTACAGAAGTGTTTACGGAGTAGGAAAAAAAGATGTTGAAAGATTTTGAGGGAGCAGGACGCTTATACGCTTCATAAGCCTGTGAGAAAAAGGTTTAAACAGCCAAGACAACGGCTTCCTCGATTGATTCTATTTGGCAAGCAGATTTAACAGACATGCAAAGATATTCTGTGTATAACGATGGTTACCGCTACATTCTATTCATAATAGATGTATTCTCTAGATATCTGTGGCTAGTTCCTCTGAAAAATAAATCACCTGAAACAGTTGCTAAAGCCACCAAAACGCTAATGTTAAAAGAAAACAGGGTTCCTGGCTATTTTTGTACGGATATGGGGAAGGAGTTTATAGGCCGTGCTTTTCAGAACATGTTGACAGAGTTTAATATCAGCTATTACACAACCAATTCTATACATAAGGCTTCTTTAGCTGAAAGAGTTCAGCGCACCATAAAGGAACGCATGCATCGTTATTTTACACATAAAAACACATACAGATTTCTAGACATTCTGGAATCATTGGCATCATCCTACAACCGCTCACACCATCGCACGATTGGGGCAACACCTAACGAAGTTTTAGAAAGAGGTACGCTCCCGAGAAGAGATAGATCACCACCACCACCACCACACTCTGCCTGCGCGCTTCAAAATCAATGATTATGTAAGGCTGTCGCGTTCGGGGAATAAATTCGCAAAGGGTTTTGAGCAAGGATGGACACGCGAGATTTTTAAAGTTAGGGCTGTGAGACCTAAAGGTGAGATAATGATGTATTACATTGAAGATTTGAATGGGGAAGAAATCTCAGGAGGCTTTTACCGCGAGGAATTGCAGAAAGTTGCGTTTAATTTAGAAAAAAATGTGTTTAAAATTGAGAAAATTTTAGGAAGCAAAGGTTCAGGAAGGAGAAAAATGTACCTGGTGAAATGGCTAGGATACCCAGAAAGCTTCAACACCTATATAAAAGCTGATGCAATAATGAAGCTTAAATAGTATGCAACATGGCTCCTAACCATTTCTACGTCACACTCCCGTCCTCCTCGTCCCTGTCTGTACACCCTAACAACACACAGCCAACTTTGTAACAGAACTCCATGGGCACATTGAATTGGGTCGTGATTCGTATGAGGTGGGGATATGCGAAATTCAGCTGGACACCGTCTTTTAAATATTGAACATAAAGAAACCGTTTTTACGATTCTTAGAGACATTGACGAGTGTGAAAAATCTGGGGTAGCTATGGATGAACTATGCGCATCGCTCGGACTAAGATTGCACGGTATTACAGTACAGAAGTAAGACTAGGGCCGGGTCAATATGGTTCGGCCGAGGATGTTGTGAGAGGCTTAAACGTAAGTTTAAGAAACTCAAACCTTACGAATGATTAGTATATGAAATCGTAAACAACCCTGCACATACACTAATCGTAAAATCAAAGACTAACAGACGTCTTAAAGAACATAGAAAGTTCAAAATTCTAACCAACGGCCGATATAGCGCAGCCTTCCAAAGAGACACATTTCACGAGACACAGTATAACTTGTCCAGATTAATGTATCAATTGAAGATTGAGAAATTGGCTGAAAGGTCCCCAGACATGTGCTATATTTACAGTAATATAGTGGAGCACCAGTTTGTTGGGGATACCCAGGCACGCCTGCTGCGCATTGCTCACATCCCCAACCATAGAGGAAGGAGTTTGAGTATTACATATGGACAGACCCCATTATGTGAATGTCGCAACTAATTTAATAACCAATATCACAATATATATAAGAACGATTGAGGGCGAAAACTTCCCATTCGGTAACGGGAGCTTAACAGTGAAGCTACACTTTCGACGCACTGAGTTATAATGGATTAGAAAGCCTTTCACCGTCTATCGAGGATGCGATACCAGCGCGGTAGTGGACTTGGATCCATTTTTTCATACATACTACGTACGGCTGTTCCTTTGCTGAAGAGGGGTGCCAGATACCTTGGAAGGAAAGCGCTACAATCAGGCCTTAACACTGCAGAAGACATATTGGCCGGGGCTAAACCTAAAGAAGCTCTAAAAAACATTTAAAGCGTACACGGAACGAAATCATCAAAGATGCAAAGAGAAAAATGCGTGGTGGCGGGAAGAAGAAGAGGACTCCCGAAGAAGAAGGGGTCACGTGGTATTAAACGTAAAAGGCTATCAAAAAAAAATGCTGTAAGCGAATGAAACCTATGGTTGACCACTTTTTTGACTGATATAAGCTAAGGATATTGATCTCATGAATCATAGTTTGTTTACCACTTGTCGAGAGAGGTGTCACTATTTCGCCATGGCACGCTTCATCCACCCATGTAGTTCACAATGCTGTAAATCGGAGCTGTCCTTTTTTGAGCTCCCGCCAACCCAAGTTTCTATTGAGCACAGTGACTTTATTACAATTAACCCTTTAAACACAATTAGTTCCCCGAGGTCCTTACTTTTTTGATCCAAGCTGTGTGCACATGTACGCTAAGCTACGTATAGCCCATTCTGATGGGACGGTCTGCGATGACAAATATGCTGTATACCCTGAAACAAACTTTCTGCACGCCATATTCAACCAGTGTGACGTATATTTAAATCAGACCAACATATCGGCAGGCACGGGGTACTATCATCTACGAGCCTATTTGGAAAATGTCCTCAACTTTTCCAAAGAAGCGAAGGCTACCTTTTTAAGTGCGGAGGGATATTATCAAACTAAAGATGAAAATAGTATAAAGGACAAATTTAAAAATTCTAAAAAGAAAATATACGAGTGTTTTGGACGGTTGCACACAGATTTCACTTTCCAGGAGAAGTTGCTTGTGAACGGGGTGGATATGAAAATAAAGCTCACCCGCACGAGTCCTGAGATCTGCTTAAATCTGGATGTGAATCAAGAAGAGGGTGCAAAGTCCGTTGTGGTTCACATTATGGACACATACCTCCGCGTACGGCGAGTGAAATTAAGTTCACCAAAACAACTAGAAATTGAGAAAAATTTACTAAACGCTACAGTGAAATATCCTATTAACAGAGTGCAGATCAAACTATATACGGTTCCTGCAGGGTTGGCATCGAAGCAGATAGAAAACATTGCCCTGGGAAATCTTCCTAAAAGGATATTAATCGGCATGCAGGACCACGCTTCGGTGAATGGAAAATATAAAAAGAGTGCCTTTAAATTCGAGAATTTCGGACTTAAAAATATAACTCTATACGTTAATGGCACTGCTTTGGGTGGAACAATGGGTACGGACTATTCATCAGACGCTGTGTTACCGCTTTGTGCCAGAGCCTATAGTAATCTGACCCATATTGCAGGTGATTGTGATGAGCTTGGTAATGGGGTAACGCAGGAAGAATTCATTGATCAATTTAACCTTTACCCGTTTGACATTACACCTGACTTATCTGCTAGCGTAAATACCCATTTAACACCACAGCAGAGCGGTAACATCTCAGTGCGGCTGGAATTCGCCAAGCCTATAGACGCTCCTATTAGTGTACTAGTATATCTCGAATCGCAAGCCCTAATAGAAGTAGATAGATTTAGAAGCGTTATCACTGACTTTTAAAATGGATGCTAATACACTTCAGAAAGTAATGGAGCGAGTCACACGTTCCAAATTTATCGGCGTGTTTGCGAAGAATGAAACATTGAGTTTGCCAAGTACGCGAGAATGCGGTAGTCTTATTGTGAACACAGACATCATCGGTAATGAAGGGATTCACTGGATCGCTGTCTATTTTAAAAATACAGCGCCTGTACTATTTTGATTCACTCGGTACTCAACCCTGGAGTGACCCTATTATTGTAAAATTTCTCGCTCAGTTACATATTCCCGAAGTTGTGTGGACCCCATTTCGCATGCAAGGATATTTTACTAATGTTTGCGGAATGTACTGTGTCTCATTTCTCATGCATATGTCAAATGATAAAGAATTTATAAATTTTTTAAATTTATTTGACCCGTGTCACACTCGCCGAAACGATGAAATGGTATGCAGACAGATAAAAAACCGTTTTCCAATTGTACGTACTCGTTGTATATTATAATGTTTTTGTTCGTATATTTGTAACGATATATTCGTTTATTGTACTGATTTCTTTCATTTAATAAATTTATGAAAATATATTGTCTTCTTATCCCAAAAAGATCGAAAAACACTTACATTATTTCGGTGTGACATTGTTGACTGATCAGTATATCCTCCCTATCCGAGATTCTTCAAAAGATTGTATAACACGTGTCAAATCCTCATCGGACCTTAAAGGAATAATGCTTTTAAAACATATACAGAGTATACAGACAGATCCCCATTATGTGAAGATATCTTTGGTTCGAGGAGTGAACGCCATAAAAATTTCGATTTTAGCATAATGGGGATAACCAAATAACACTGATTGACATTTTTGGCGAGTATCTATTTGACGAGATACTACAACTCTCCATATATATAAAATTCTAATTATAGACACTTACATTTCTATGGTAGTCCCTTGCGTCGGGTTGTAAGGAGCGTCACTGCAAATATCTTCTACGGTTTGCGTTGAAAATAATTCGCCACGGTCAATCGCATTGAAAAGACTGCGGTTAATGCTGCAGTATCACGTTCTTCATACAATTCCGGGGAGACGTACAGGTCCATGGTGGAGGATGTGTGACATTGTTGACTGTTAGTGTATCCCCCGTATTCCGAGATTCTTCAAAAGATTGTATAACACATGTCAAATCCTCATCGGACCTTAAAGGAATAATGCTTTTAAAACATATACAGAGTATACAGACAGATCCCCATTATGTGAAGATATCTTTGGTTCGAGAATGAATGCCATAAAATTTCGATTTTAGCATAATGGGGTAACAAAATAACATTGATTGACATTTTTGGCGATTATCTATTTGACGAGATACTACACCCCATCCATATATAAATTCTAATTATAGACACTTACATTTCTATGGTAGTCCCTTGCGTCGGATTGTAAGGAGCGTCACTGCACATATCTTCTACGGTTTGCGTTGTAAATAATTCATCACGTCAACCGCATTAAAAAGGCTAATTGCGGTTAATGCTGCAGTATCACTCTCTTCATACAAGTCTGGGGAGACGTACAGGTCCATGGTGGAGGGAATGATTACACTAGGCAACAAAGATTTTGTTACAGAAGACCAAATAGGTGCTCCTAGCTAATTTCGGTATGCTGATTTCAAATCTATAATTAGATTTTTTCTATCACGTCTAGATTTTGTGTAAAATGCAAATCACTTTTAGTAAAATTTTCTACCACGTCCAGATTTTGGTTTTAATCGGCTTAATGCCAGTAATATGAAACTTGCTTTTCAAGGTTAAAGCAATTTTTTTTGCCAACTATATACAAATTCGAACAATTTTGATAAATAAAATTTATCCCGAGTTGGCAACACTGAGTCAAGAGCATAGTAACGGGCAACGGCCCAACGGTCAGTCGCTACGTGACAGTCAAGCAGAACGGTTGTTGAAGCTCTCTGCTGATGAGCAAGTGACAGGTTGTGGTGACTTGTGTGTTTTTATAGCATTTGTTTTGTACTACGGTGTGTATTTCTTTTTATTTTGCACATCGTAATAATTACTTTCTACGTTTTTTCAGATATTGTATGGTAATTCAAAATGGCATCAAATAGACGTGCTTGTGTAAATCACCCAGACAACTTCTGCTTTGTCTGTGGACAATATACACCTAAGCCACAACGTAGAAACATAACAAAGATTAAACTTGCCTACAAGTGTTATTTTGACTGTAAGTTAGGAGACCAACAGAGGGACTGGGCACCACATATTTGCTGTGCACAGTGCAATGCAATGTTAATAGCTTGGATAATGGTAAAAGAAAAGCTATGCCGTTCTCAGTCCCCATGGTTTGGCGTGAGCCGAAAAATCACTTCAATGATTGTTATTTTTGTTTGACAAAGATTGCTGGTTTCACAAAGAAAAACAAATCAAAGATCACGTACCCAAACTGCGAATCAGCAATGAAACCAGTACCACATGATGAAACAAATCCACCACCAGTTCCACCAGCAACGATAACAGACAGCAGTTCATCTGAAGATTCTGCTAGTGATATAGAAACAGGGAAAGATGGCATATATGTTCCAGATGCAAATATTTCCCCACATTTGTTAAGTCAAGCGGAGTTAAATGACTTAGTGCGCGATTTGGAATTACCAAAAGAAAAGGCAGAGTTGCTTGGTTCAAGACCAAGAATTTAATCTTCTCCAACCAAACACCAAAGTTTCCCATTTCCGCCATCGCCATTTGCAGTTTTCATCATTTTACTTACAGGAAGAAAACGTTGTTTCTGCCACGATATCAGTGGTCTGATGCAAGGGATTGGCTGTCGCTATGATCCAAAAGAATGGAGACTGTTCATTGACTCTAGTAAAGATAGCCTTAAAGCTGTATTACTGCACAACGGCAATGAAAAACCTTCAATACCTGTAGCACATGCCACTGGCCTTAATGAGACTTATGAATCGATGAAACTGCTGCTAAGACTCATCAAATATAAGGACCACACATGGAATATTTGTGGCGACCTTAAAGTTGTATCATTACTTCTTGGGTTACAGTTGGGCTACACAAAGCATATGTGCTTTTTGTGTCTATGGAACAGCAGAGATGACAAGAACCACTACAAAAAACATGATTGGCCATCTAGAACTGAACATGTTGTTGGTAAATACAATGTGAAACACCCAGCACTTATTGACCCTCAGAAAGTACATCTTCCACCACTTCACATTAAACTTGGCCTTATGAAAAATTTCGTGAAGGGTATGGATCATCAAGGTAGTGGTTTCCAATATTTAAAGGATAAATTCAAAGGAATATTGACAGATGCTAAGCTAGAAGCTGGAGTTTTCACTGGACCACAGATCCGCAGTGTCATCCACGACTCATCGTTTCCATCTAACCTAAATGAGAATGAACTAGGAGCATGGACATCTTTCGTTGAAGTTGTCAAAAATTTTCTTGGAAACCACAAAGCTGAAAACCACCGTAAACTCGTAGAAAACATGCTTAAATCTTATGAAATAATGGGATGCAGAATGTCTTTGAAAATTCATTTTTTACATTCTCATCTTGACTTCTTCCCGGCCAACCTTGGGGCTGTAAGTGACGAGCATGGTGAGCGCTTCCACCAACAGATCTCAGTTATGGAAAACAGATACCAAGGTAATTTCAACCCAAATATGATGGGAGATTATTGTTGGTTCCTGCAGAAGGAGAGCTCGTCATCCTACAAGCGACAAAGGAAGAGGACACACCAAAGTTTCACTTAAGAACAGGAATTTGCCTTTCAGTAGTAACAACAAAATACTAACGCGCTTTGGGTGGATGGTTGGGCGCAGGGGTGGTAACTCCGCCAGCGGAATTCCGCTGTCTGTCTTAAGCCAGAATAAAGGAGGAAAGACATCCCTGTTCTCTAATTATTTAAGTATGCTTAACATAAAACGTGGCACGGAAAAGTAGCTTAGACGGCTTTCGTAATAGAAGCGGGTGAGAAAAAAAATGAAAAATAGGGGTTTTCGGTTACACAAAATCTGGACGTGATAGAGAAATTTTGATATCAGATCTGAAATCAGCATCAGCGCTTTAGTAGGAATCAGTAGTTCACGTGTCTGTAACAAAAAAAAAGTTGAAATTTGTTGCCTAGTGTTATTCACTGACGCGAAAATAGCGACTGTTACTCCAAACTGAAAAATATCCCCTTTTATAGGCACAATCGCCAAGCTCCGCCCCAAAAGACCAGATGTTCGTAGTGATTGGCTGCCGATGTAGCTGGGTGGAGCTATGACGTGTACCAATCCGCTATAACGGGACCTGACGAGTAACATATATATTTTCACCAATAGATTTAATGCTCGTATTCTCCTTTGAAAATTATTTGGTTATTCGTATAGAACTTTTGATACTGATTCCAAATATGGTTTCAGAATTTTTCTAGCACCCATAGTTTTCGAGAAAATATTTACTCAGAATTTCCCGCATCATTAGTCACTAATGTAATCGAGAGGTTATAAAGAAATATATCCTAATTATATTTTAAAAGAACATTCGGTTTCAACGTTAAACTGTGGGTCTAAGGTGGGGTGAAAACCTTTCCAATTGCGCTAGGGGACAATTATTTGGTGTTTCATTTTGGCACTGAGTCAGGTTTCAGAATTTTCTAATGTTAAACTGTGGGTCTAAGGTGGGGTGAAAACCTTTCCAATTGCGCTAGGGGACAATTATTTGGTGTTTCTTATAAAACTTTGGTACAAAGCAATTGATCGGTACAAGGCTGAGCTCACCTACACCGTTCACCCTGAAGAACTATTTCTTTATATAACGCGCAGTTGTCGTAACGATTTAGAAGATTATTTCAATTGCCGCTATGTTGAGTGAGTTCACGATTGAAAAGCTCGAGTCGGTAGGAATAAACCCTCGATTGGAAAAGCGTATTATAAACTTGTATTTAATAATGTAGCTAACGATGAACTCTTTGTGCGTGCTTTTGATTGTATTCTAGACGTGTTTAAAGATGACTTACCAAACGGTTGTAAAGTGGGAACAAAAATAGTACTGAACGATATGAAAGCCCTTCATATCGAGTACAGGTTTCCCTGTACTTTAAGCGGTGAAATATTATTAAGCCGCATATACTGCGTAATGCAGAGCAATAATGATGTAATTGTAAACTCGTACAAGCATATCCCGTTATTTGAACAAAACTCTCTCTCTCTCTCTCTCTCTCTCTCTCTCTCTCCTCTCTCCTCTCTCTCTCTATATATATATATATATATATATATATATATATATATATATATATATATATAATTGTGGGCATATCTAAGAAATGGAGTCGAGAGAGGTTTTGTTCAAGCTGTCTATGAGAAAGGTCATTGTGGTCATTCGAGTTGGGCAGATTCTCGGAATTCCTTACCTCTAGCGAATTGAGTTTTGGTTAATTTCAACTTTTAATTGAATTGTTTCGTAAATTTTCATATTGTTTCAATTTTTTTCGCATGGAAAGAGACTCGTGTGTTTCGTAAATTTTCATCTCGATGCAACTTAGATATTATATATATATATATACAGGGTGGGCGGAAAGTAGCTCCCTTTTTTGGATTAGTAAAAAAATACGTATATTATCCATTTATTTCAGAAGAAATAATATGAAAAGGTAGGCATACATGGTAGGTTTTCTCTAAAATTCAATGTGGGCTCCAACTCTTTCCACCAGCTTCTGGAGCCGCCCAGGAATGGCGTCCACTGACTTTAGCAGGAACTCCGGCGGGATGGAGGACATGACTTCCCGAATTCGGTCTCCAGTTCTTCCAATGTCCTCGGTTGGTGCGGTAGACTTCTTCCTTTACCCACCCCCAAAGAAAGAAGTCGCACGGTTACCGCTGAAAAACGGCAGAATCGGTTCAGTGTAACGGTGTGGTGTGGTATGACCTCAGATCAGGTTGTGGGGCCGTTCCTTCTGCGCAACACCATGAATGCTGAGCGGTACCTTGCTATGTTGCGAAACGAGGTCTGGCCGGTTGTCAGCACATGGGAGAACATCGACGATCTGATATTTATGCAAGATGGCGCCCCTCCGCACTTCGCTCTTGTTGTCCGTGAGTGGCTGGATGCCCACTTCCCTGGGCGTTGGATGGGTCGTCGTGGTCCACATCAATGGCCAGCCAGGAGCCCCGACTTGACACCGTGCGACTTCTTTCTTTGGGGGTGGGTAAAGGAAGAAGTCTACCGCACCAAACCGAGGACATTGGAAGAACTGGAGGACCGAATTCGGGAAGTCATGTCCTCCATCCCGCCGGAGTTCCTGCTAAAGTCAGTGGACGCCATTCCTGGGCGGCTCCAGAAGCTGGTGGAAAGAGTTGGAGCCCACATTGAATTTTAGAGAAAACCTACCATGTATGCCTACCTTTTCATATTATTTCTTCTGAAATAAATGGATAATATACGTATTTTTTTACCAATCCAAAATAGGGAGCTACTTTCCGCCCACCCTGTATATATATATATATATATATATATATAATATATATATATATACGGGTTTGGGGAATGACGATCGTCGAATTGTTTCATAAATTTTCAATTCCGTTCGTTTTTCCCCACTGATATTCGAATGTTTATAAACAGAGTTTAATTGGATTCACGTCAGACCATTACTTCGGTCTATATAATTATTTTAGGATTTATTTCTTGTAATACTTGTGTTACCTTATTTCTATACAATAATGTCTTGAAGTGCTATTGGATATGGGGAAGGAGATTATAAGCCGAGCTTTTCAGAACATGTATATATATAATTATAGTAAACGAAATAAACTAGTTAACCATAAAACTAATTATTTTCTATTATGACGTTTTCGAAGGTAAACTATGTTATTTGTTTCGAAAAGTTTAAGTTCAATGAAGTTAGTTAAATTTGCTTCTAAACTAAAATTAAATGTTATAAATAAATAATAATATATATATATATATATATATATATATATATATATATTTACCTAACATAAGATGTTTAAAATAATACACATTTGGCATTTTTTCCTGATTTTCATACCTCGCGTAAGATTAACTACAGATCCTATCTCTCTTCTATCTCTCTCTCTCTCTCTCTCTCTCTCTCTATATATATATATATATATATATATAATAATATATATCTAGCAACCCGATCATTGCAAAAAAAAACTGGAAAGGTATGCAATTAATAAAGGTGTATTTAAACAGAATTTAATTGGAATAACTACCATCATATTGTTACACAATGGATAATTAATATTTCTGGAATACATGGCGCTATCTGGCAACTGAACACATTGCGCTATCTGGCAATTCAGCCAGAATAGAGGCTTATAAAAGACCGCGAAGTTGGTGAAAGACTCATTCCACCTCGGCTCCCAGCCGAGGAAGGACCTCTGGTCCTTCTCTTTCAGGCCCTTTGGTAAAACCCCTTAGTGGCCTCTTAGGTTAGGAAAACGAAAATAACTTGGGGGAGAACTCCTCTCTCTCTCCTTCAGGTGTCTCTCTCTCTCTCCTTCAGGTGTCTCTCTCTCTCTCTCTCTCCTACAGGCGTCTCTCTCTCTCTCTCCTACAGGCGTCTCTCTCTCCTACAGGCGTCTCTCTCTCCTTCAAGCGTCTCTCTCTCTCTCCTTCAGGTGTACCCCTTGGCTCAGTCAACTGCCTGATTCAGCCAACTGGCTGATTCTGGCTGATTAGGAGCCTATAAAACAACGCCTACTCGGCTGAAGTCTTAATGTGCACTTGGCTCCTGCCAGGTGAACACCTCTCCTCCTCCTTTCTCTCCTCCTTTCTCTCTGGCCCTTTGCGGGGAATAGCTTGGGGGAGGCCTCCAAGTTGCATGCCCCTTGCAACCTAGATTGGCAACAAAGGCCAGTACTCTTTTTTTCTTTTTTTCTTTTTTTGCAACCCCCACCCCCTTTGCAACATCCCCACCCCCTTTTGCAACGACCCCACCCCTTTGCAACATTACATAATAACCTGCAACATTCTTGCACTCTCCCCTTTTGCGGCTATACTACTGGTGGGGAACAATATAGTAACGAAGGCAAGTCAATAGTCGACCCAGGTGTACACACACACACACACACAGACACACACACACAAACACACATATATATATATATATATATATATATATAATTATGCGGGTTGCTTCTACAGAGCTTCAATTTAATATTTAGTAGAAATCCAATGACAAGGAGAAATGTAAATGCCATGAAAAGTCTTCTTTATTGCGCAACGTTTCGAGCAATACGCTCATCTTCAGGCTGTTTAATAACAATGTGAAATTAAAATCAATATTGAATGAAAAACAAACAGAAATTTCTATAACCTATTCGTAAAGACAAATTTTAAAAGACTGAGAAAAGAGGGTTAAGTTCTAAGTTATACAGATTTACATATCAAAATTAAGAAGTTATTTTTAAATACATGTAGTAAATGTGAAATTAATACACTGGAAAAATTACCAATAGTACACTGGAACAATGGAGCTATCTACCTTACACAGCAGTATCCGAGGCCGACTAATTTGAGCAGAGGAGACGGGAATGAAAGATGGCGAGGGAGATAGGGGAAGGAGGGATTATAAGGAATTGGGGAAGGAGGAGGGATCATAGCAGATTGAGAGGGACGGACGATGAGTCAACATTCAGACTAGGGGACAATGCTTTAATGAAAAGGGATTCTAAAATTCTTAGTGAGTTGGGACAAGTATTACAACCAAGAATTTTAAAATTGTCTAAAGTGACATCAATTTTGCATTTGATGCTATGTTCACGTATGCTGGAGGCTTCCTTAGTTTTTAAAATTTTACCTGTTCGGCCACTTATTCCCATATGCGAATAAAATCTAGCCCTGAGAGAGCGAACAGTTACTGATTTCAACTATAAGATGTCTTGTATTAAAACTCTCCTGTTCAGAGGATATAATTTGACCTCCAATTTTACCTTACTTAATGATAAATTTAATAATCTAAGATCATACTTTACTAATAATAGTTTTCCTGTTCAATATGTAGACAAACTAATTAGATCCTTCTTAAATAATGTTTATAGCCCTCAACTTCCATGTATTACAGTGCCGAAGGATATAAAATATTTCTTGGTACCTGAAATGGGTCCCTTGAATAAGGAATTTAAGCTTAAATTTACAAAATTGTTAAGGAAATTTTTTTATCATACTGATTTCCGCATCATATTATATTAAAAAACGTCTTTAGGTAGCTTTTTCTCAGCGAAGGATCGAACCCCTGACTGGTTGCGTAGCGGTGTTGTATATTTATTTACCTGCCCTAGGTGTCTCCTTGGGAATTACATCGGCAGCACTGTTCGCTCTCTCAGGGCTAGATTTTATTCGCATATGGGAATAAGTGGCCGAACAGGTAAAATTTTAAAACTAAGGAAGCCTCCAGCATACGTGAACATAGCATCAAATGCAAAATTGATGTCACTTTAGACAATTTTAAAATTCTTGGTTGTAATACTTGTCCCAACTCACTAAGAATTTTAGAATCCCTTTTCATTAAAGCATTGTCCCCTAGTCTGAATGTTGACTCATCGTCCGTCCCTCTCAATCGCTATGATCCCTCCTCCTTCCCCAATTCCTTATAATCCCTCCTTCCCCTATCTCCCTCGCCATCTTTCATTCCCGTCTCCTCTGCTCAAATTAGTCGGCCTCGGATACTGCTGTGTAAGGTAGATAGCTCCATTGTTCCAGTGTACTATTGGTAATTTTTCCAGTGTATTAATTTCACATTTACTACATGTATTTAAAAATAACTTCTTAATTTTGATATGTAAATCTGTATAACTTAGAACTTAACCCTCTTTTCTCAGTCTTTTAAAATTTGTCTTTACGAATAGGTTATAGAAATTTCTGTTTGTTTTTCATTCAATATTGATTTTAATTTCACATTGTTATTAAACAGCCTGAAGATGAGCGTATTGCTCGAAACGTTGCGCAATAAAGAAGACTTTTCATGGCATTTACATTTCTCCTTGTCATTGGATTTCTACTAAATATTATATATATATATATATGGAATAACACGCCTGAGCACGAATGGTTTTTTATGAAGTAAAAATGCCATCCCCAGGATTCAAACCCGAGAACAATATACAATATACATATACACACTCGTATACACTTTTTATCGTCTGAATATATTCGTCCTAATTACGTTAGGTTAGCTAATGCTTCACTGTTCAGACTTTACAGAAAAGTCCCTTCGGGAACGCAGCTGCGTCATATAAAATTTGTAAAGCCCTTTTCGATTCGTTAGCATTAAAGTTTGACTAGGTGTGGTTAGGTTAGAGTGAATAATTGTTTTAGAAATACTTCTCCCATATGTGTGTGTGGGTGTGTGTGTGTGTGTGTAAATAAAACATATAGATAAACAGATACACAGGAAGATAGATAACGAAACTGTAAAATATAAAAAAAATATATTTTAGCTACAGCCTTTTCAATAAAATGAGATTATTTTTTGACCATCTTCAAAAAATAATTTTTGAAAAATGGTCTCCTTGGACGTGTACCGCATACATCATTAATTAAAGAACTTTTTCTTAGATCAAATTTTCTTACTAAAATGGTTCTTAGGAAACTCATGTAGTTTTTCTTAAACCTCCTTATTAGATCTGTCACATTCTTTTTAACAAATGATAAACATTCTTGGCGTTAATTTATATAACATACGAAAACATTGCAGGCAAAAGGAAAGGGTTGAAAAAATAGTGTATATATATATATGTGTGTGTGTATATATATATATATATATATATATATATATATATATATATATATATATATATATATATATAATACAGAAAGGGTGTTAAAAAAACGCGACTCATTGAAGAATGCATATATCAATATATCCAAACATTTTTCTTTGTTTCGAGTTGCGTTTCTTTTTGAACACCCTGTGTGTGTGTATATACATACATATATATATATATATGTATATATATATATATATATATATATATATATATAGCTGGCCATAAGTAGCGCCCAAAACTAATTACTAATTAACAGAAAGCCAATTTCATTTGAGCCAATCAAGTTTTTTCTTTCGAACTATATACAGGGTGTGCGAGAATTATCTGTACAATTTTTGGCTGTTATTAAAAGTCAACCATGAAGTGTAGAAATTCCAGTGTTGTCCCATTTTACAGAGAATCTCATTAAGTTTTTTCTGATATCACGTTTTGACAAGTTATTTAGAAATGTACGCGGGTGACAGACATTGATGATTTAAAAGCAAGAATCACAGCTGCTATTGAGCGAATTGATGTGGATATGCTGCAGCGTACATGGCAACATTTGGAGTATCGATTGGATGTTTTGCGAATCACTAATGGTGCACATTAGGGTGGAGCGAAAAATACTTTTTTTCTAGTATGAAGTTCTAATAGTGATTAAAAGTTGCATTTAGTGGACGATATATACCTGCCAAAATATGAGTTCATTTGTTTAATATTTTCAGCTGCCACCAGGGGGCTAAAGTTAACACAATTTTGCGTAAAAAGGAAAAAAATGCTTCTATTTCAGGTTTATCAAACTATTATAAAATTTTATCTTAGAATTATCTAATAGTTTGATTAAGATTCATAAATGATAAGAATTCGTTTTGTAAAAATGCCTTTTCATATGCTTAATATCTTCAGCTGCCACAAGAGGGCTGAAGTTAACTTAAAAATGACAATTAAGTATGATTCTGTATTTACTTGAAAAAGGGAACAGTAATAAATTAGGATGTCTCTCCTCCTTTATACTGGCTTGAGAGAGTTAAGAAACGTTATTTCGGGCCTTAGCGGAGTTACCACCCTTTCCCCAACCAACCTCCCTCTAGAAAGGGTTCTTGCTGAAGACTATTTAGTAATTTGCTCTTGTGTCAAATTTTGGCTGTTTTTCCTTGATTCTAATGTAGCACGAATCCAACCGTCTCTGTTTGTAGGTCCGCAGACTGATCCAGCAGCGTCTGTAACGAGCTTCACGCATCTCTCTACGGCTTGTGTATGACATGGAAACTGAAATAATTCTGAATGAAG
Source organism: Bathynomus jamesi (assembly GCA_023014485.1). Lineage (NCBI taxonomy): Eukaryota > Metazoa > Arthropoda > Malacostraca > Isopoda > Cirolanidae > Bathynomus > Bathynomus jamesi. The sequence goes on from JAJOZX010000972.1 coordinate 926,267, forward strand.
AGTAGTACCATGTTTAATGCATGATTCAATATCATCAAGAGAAACTCTTTGGTTATCGGTGGTTCTGCTATCTGAAAATCTTGCCACATAATGAGATCTGTATAGTCTTTGGCATAAAAATTTATTTCTGGCACCTTAAAATACCTGATAACATCTGTTTCTTGAATGCATGCCCTTGCTTTTATGATACGCCTAAATCCCAACTGACGCACATGCTCCCTTTCATCAGCTATCATTGCAATGAGAATGTTTTCTTGATTTGCGTAATATGCATTTCGCTGAATGACTGAGTCATGTACTCTCCTAAGCTCTTTACGGAGATACCGGCTTCTTGCAATCATATGCCACATATGTTTAGCACCATATTGGCATAATGGTTTACGCTTTATCTGAAACCACATTGGTGCGTATACCCTAACAATGAAAGTAGCTAATTCTTGTAAATTGCCTGAAGGATTCTCTGTGCTTGCATATAACCGCAGAGTCCTGTTTGCTGTGGTGAGCCACCTTGAATGTGATATACAGTATTGCCTGGACTCTTATGACTAAGACTCTTTGAGAATGTTCCACTTGATATAGCCTTGTGAATTTCAAGAAGGTATTTCTGGTCAGTACTTATGTCATCTACATCAACTTCACACATGTCCTCTTGAATTTCAATGGGTTTGAAGTTAACTATGGGAAGCTTTTCACAGTCTGAAAGTGCTCGGCCAATTTCTCCTGAAAATGCTCTTGGTCCAGTAGTGGTACCATCCAAGTGATGAAACAGATGGCGCAATGGAAGTTCATTAAGGTGTAAAAGGCATATCAGCCACTGCAATGGCTTATTAAAGGCTTCTTCCAGTAATCTTATTGTGCCTCCAATACTACCAGTGTTAACCACTGTCGAATCACAGCCAACTGCAACGATGTTCCCTATATCAACATTCCTTTCTTTCAAGCAATTCACTAGCGCTGTGCAAATGTATTTAGCTTTGCCACTGGAAGGTGTCACATGTGCAAAGTACAGAGAGTGTGGTTCAGATATTATGCTGATATGCTCTTCGCGTTTGGTTCTTTGGTGGTTAGAGCCATCACTCTCCTGGACTTGCATCATTGTTTTATCCTTTCTGCCATCAAAGTATAATCCCCGCATGGTTTTTGGCTCTCCTATCTGTTGTAGTTCCTTTCTCTGTTTTTGTCTTTCACGTCTTAGCTTACTTCTGTCTATAATATTCCCTTTGTCTTCGGGAGTAACAATTTTAAGATCTGCCAATACTGCAGAAGCAATAACAGCCCAGCTCTGTCCGACATTTTAAATCTATCACAAGTAATTGCTAATGAAGGCAGTGGCTCACGCATCTGTTGTTCTGATATTACATATTGAGTCGAGGTTGTATCTTCCTCATTATCTTCAGATATCTCTTCTAGTTGTTGAAGTTCACTTGTCTCTGTTTCGATTTGTAAGTTGGACGTATTGGTTATAGCAGCACTAGTTGTTTGTGAGGATTCCAGACGTGCTTTTTCCATTTCCTTTCGATGTTCTCTTGCTTGTAATCGTCTTGTGTGTGCTATGTCAATGCTTCCTATCACCATTATTCTGCGTGTTCGTTGGTCATTTAAAAAATCCTGCTCTTTTGGAGGGACTTTCTTACTCTTTTCACATGAGCATCTCCTAAACTCCTTACATTTGCAGGTGCAGATGTCAAACGAAGTGCATTTTGAAGAGTTTTCAAATTCTTCAAGCTGATTTTTGTACTTAGGCTGATCCTTACGTGACTTGTATGGCTTTAATAAGGACCTGTATTTATCATGTACACTCGCATCATCTGTAAAACGCGTGTATGTGAAACTATTGGCAAAGAGGCCTTCTTCCAAATATTTTCTACCTTTTTGGAAACTGCCTCTGCTATTTCAGAAAATGAAGGCTCCTTGTTATTCATCTGCTCCTTCACTAAATGTTTTGTGAACAGGTAATCTTTCATAATGCAGTTATAAGTTGGTAGTTGCATATCACTCATCTCACAAGGTACTTCAAATATGGCACACTTCATATGTTCTCTAGTGAAATGTTTATATTTAGTATTTGATGCCATAATATTTTTAAGAAAAATTCACAATCACAAAATATCCTGTAACATCAAAACATTATATAATTAATATATATAATATATTTTATAAGTATATAATATATTATATAAATAAACTAAAATTATATAATACATTATAACAAGCATTTTATAATAAAATCAATATTATCTCTATATAAATCACTTTAAAATAAAGTTTTATAATATTCCGATCATATTAAAAAACTCTCCGATCAACTGAGCGACTAGGCCTACTACCTAAGAAGACAAGTGTTAACACACTGTTCTAATGACTCACAGAAAGAAATTCCTTCACACCAAAACCTCCCCCACAACCCTCCCCAAACCCTCCCCCACAACATTCAGTGTAGTCTCAACATGACTCAGTTACTCTAAATTGTGTTAACTTCAGCTCTCTTGTGGCAGCTGAAGATATTAAGCATATGAAAAGGCATTTTTACAAAACGAATTCCTATCATTTAAGAATCTTAATCAATCTATTAGATAATTCTAAGATAAATTTTATAATAGTTTGACAAACCTAAAATAGAAGCATTTTTTCCCTTTTTACACAAAATTGTGTTAACTTTAGCCCCCTGGTGGCAGCTGAAAGTTTTAAACAAATGAACTCATATTTTGGCAGGCATATTTCGTCCACTAAATGCAACTTTTAATCACTATTAGAACTTCATACTAGAAAAAAAGTATTTTTCGCTCCACCCTAGTGCACATATCGAATGTTTGTAACAACGTTACTTTAAGAAAAGAAACTCTTGAAAATACAGATTCTAAATAATCTTGTTTAAGAATTTTACGTGTTATCAAGAATTTTATTAAAAGATGAAATTGTACAGATAATGTTCGGACACACTGGAATTTCTAAAACACTTGTCAAAACTTGGTATCAGAAAAAACTTAATGAGATTCTCTGTAAAATGGGACAAACTAGAATTTCTACACTTCATGGTTGACTTTTAATAACAGCCAAAAATTGTACAGATAATTCTCGGACACCCTGTATAATGTGGATTTATTTTGGAATATGCATAGTTACCTTCTTATCTTTAGATTTCAATTGATTTGGATTTATTTTGCTATATTCATTTACCTTCTTATCGAAGAATTGCGGGGTTCGGTCCACGATCTATGCCGAAGACTCCAACGTGTTGTTGAGAATAATGGTGGGCTAATAGAACATTTATTATAGTATTTTACAAAATCCGCATAGTTATATTGTATTTTGTTGCACTTATTTTCGTTGTAATTTGTCAGGTAATAAATTTTTTTGGCATTTTATTTTGGGCGCTACTTATGGCCAGCCATATATATATATATATATTATATATATATATATAATAATATATATTATATATATATATATATATATATATATATATATATATATATAATATATATACTAGGGAGCACTCAATATATTTTTCTCCCACCCTTTTTTTCTAGCTAAATAATAGGCCATGGGACTGAAATGTTTTTTGGGCCGTAAGTTTGAACTTTCTGAGCTTCACATAACCGGATTTTTCCAGTTTGAACGTCCCCTCGTTGTATAAAACCGATTGTTAACGCAGTTTCGAATATGGTGTCTGACAGTGATGTGCGTCGTAAACAGAGAGCTGTTATCGAGTTCTTAACCGCAGAGATCATCGGAGAGAGGGAGAGCCAGCCTCGATGATGAGCCACGCAGCGGTCGCCCGATATCGGGTGTGACATCTCTCACTGTGCAACGTGCTAACGGCATCACTCGATCAAATCGGCGCGTAACATACAAGGAGCTATCACTGGAGCTAGGAATTAGTGAAGGAAGTGTGAATACGATAATTCAGCAAGTGGGATACTCAAAAGTGTGTTCACAGTTTGTTCCTCGCCAACTGACTGAAGATCACAAAGCCCAAAGAAGAGAAATTCCTTCCAAGTCGCTGGTTCGATACGAGACAGAAGGGGATGACTTCCTTTCACGAATTGTGACTGAAGATGAGACTTGGGTACACCACTTTGAACCTGAAATAAAACGCCAATCCATGCAGTGGCATCACGCAGACTCCCCACGTAAGAAAAAGTTCAAAATGGCTCCCTCTGCACGAAAGGTTATGACCACCATCTTCTGGGACATGAAATGGGTGATTCTGTGGACATTATGAAGAAAGGACAAACAATCAACTCAGAGGCATGTATTACTACCCTACAGAGACTCCAGAGACGTATAAAGCGAGTTCGACCGAAGAGAAAACTGGAAGACGTTCTTCTTTTGCACGATAACGCAAGACCACACAACAGTTTACAAACAAGAGAGGCCATCACAAAAATGCGCTTGACTGTGTTACCCGACCCTCCATACAGCCCGGATCTGGCACCTTCAAACTTCCATTTGTTTGGGCCAATGAAGGATGCTATTCGTGGAAGAAAGTTTCAGAGTGACGATGAGGTTGTTGAGGAGGTTAAGAGGTGGCTCCTGCGGAACCGAGCGGACTTTTACTAGCAAGGAATAAAGCCCCATGTTTCGAGATGGAGGAAAGCCGTAGAAAAGGATGGAGACTATGTGGAAAATAAAAACTTGTTAAAAAGGTATGTAACTACTTGTGTACAAAATTTCTGGAACTTACAAGGAAACTTGGAAAGAAAAAAAAGGTGGGGCAAAATATATTAAGTGGCCCTCGTGTGTATATATATATATATATATATATATATATATATATATATATATATATATATAGATATATAGATATATTCCAAGCTTTGTGTAATTTAAAATTTGTTTTCAGGGATTGTGACCATCTTGACCGATTAATATTACGAATGAACGTAGACGTTTTTGTAAGTATAAAACAACCTTCATCGAGATCGAACCGTTGACTTCAAACAAAATTTGCTGCATATTCCATCACCTTCCTACACTCGGATGGTCGCGGTTTGAACCCTGATGGGGCTATTTGATTATAAAATCGGGCGTTCCCATGCGTAATATTAACCCGCCACAAATGCCAGAAACTACAGTGTGTTCATCAATTCACGCCAGTGAATATGTATGTACACTTCACCATATTCATTCGCGTGACTTCATGAATACCCTGTAGCCCAGCATTAATGCTAAACGAATGTATCCACTTGCGCTAATTCCTCAACCAGCACCATCGGGAATCGAATGCCCGAGTTACTTCGCATGAAGCAAACGGTGCTACGCATCGAACTATGTATATGCAAAAATTTATCCCTCACCAAAATTCGAACCCGGCCCCTATGACTTGGAGAAACGGTCATTGACTATTCGGCTACGAGAGAATAACGTTAACAACAACTTAGCGACATTTCGTCACCCAAGGGAAACGCCTAATGTTTGCGCGTCCAAAAATATTTTTACGTTATTAATCCCCATGCACTCGAGCCATTAACCAACATTTATATATATCCAAATGATTTCACGTTCCGTGTTCTTGCGAATTTTTTAGGGATTTAGTAAATGTTTAATGGTTTGTTTAATAAGTAACTAATTTTTCTGATATAATTTTCCTTATTTCGTTTATACGTCACCAATATCGTTTTGTCTTCATTTATTTTAAATTGACCGCAACATTCCCAAGCAATTCTGAGAAAAAGCCTCTTTCCAATAATTCCTAATTAAAACGCTTTAAGAGTACAATTTGTTTTATATTGGAGTGGTATTTTAATCACACACACACACACACCACACACATATATATATATAATATATATATATATATATATATAATATATATATATATATGCATATAACTGCAATGACTATATATATATATATATATATATGGGATGAATTTCACAATTAAACACGTGAAATGAATGAATGATGTAAACCCACAAGGAAAAAGAAAGAGATTCCAAGGCCTTTCGTATATTCAGAAGTATACCTCGTCAGAAGTACACCTCCCTGATGAGGTGTACTTCTGAATACACGAAAGGCCTTGGAATCATTTTTCTTTTTCCTTGTGGTTTACATCACACACACACACACACACACACACACACACATATTGTATATATGCGATTTTGAGAGAGAGAGAGAGAGCGAGGAGGCATGAGAAACTAAGGCGTGAAGGAAAGAAAGAGCTTCTGAGAATTAATCACTGTAATCGTACAGTTGATGAAATAATTACTCAAACACTTTTAGTAAATTTAAATTAAAAATACATTAAATAGCAACTCAAATGCCATAAATAACTAATAATAATAATAATAAATTTGTATAAATGAAAATAACACAAGAGAAAATTAAATGTTTAGATACACTTTCAGGAGTGTAAATACACTTATTTTAGAAACAAGATCTCAACTCATTATTTTAGAAGACTTTTGTCTTAATGACCTTTGCTTTTAATTAAAAGTTGAGTTGCAGGCTAACAAACACCCTAAGATCCACTCTAGGCGAGCCCAAGAAGGAAACAGAAAAGTTAGAAATAGGAATGATAAAAAAACAGAACACTAAAAACTTACACCATACTTACACGTGTAACGATTTCACACAGGAATATCAGTAAAAGGAAAGTATAGAACAGACAAGGCTTTCTCCCTCCTCCGCCAGCCAGTGCTGACAGAAAATAGTGGTGAAAGAAGATTTATAGGAAAATGGGAAAAAATATAATGAAGAGAATAGCTTCAGAATTCATTCACACCATGCATGCGCTTATCTCGTGTACTCAGTTACGTATTAGAAGACAGAGGAAAATAAGGGATAGGATAAATATTAAATTACTAATCTAATCTAAGCCATGCCTTTTTTTAAGATTTTTTTATATTTATTTATGTACAAGAAGTCATCATTTCGTGGTTGCATCATTTCTCCATTAGTCTGCCAAAGTCATCATACCGAAGACATATTACGTCCGGTTACCCAGATAATATTATGCATTTCTATACAACTCTTATCTAGTCTATTAACAAGGTTGGCGAGTGTCTGAGCGTGTTTTCTGTAATTGGACGTCTGTCATGTGTATATGTCTGCCAACTCTTTGAATTTCGCGAGTATTCAACTTGGGTCTCCCGCCGTGAAAGGTGTTTATGCGGCAAGTGATATACTGAGTTGTTCATAGTTCACGGTGTTGTTCCGAATCAGAACTATTTCTCCTTGGATATTTGCCTACAACTCATCTTAATCATCATACTAGATTATTTATACATACATACATACATACATACAGTGTATATATATATATATATATATATATATATATATATAAAATGTGAGTACGCTGGATTGAATTATTAGAAAGAGATCGAATTTACATCCTTCCACTATATTATCCTATATCGGATCTGCTTAATTCAGGTCTGTTAAATTGACGGTCTGTCTCATCCCAACGCATCCTTATAATATTTAATTCTGTTTCCCGTTTCATCCTTCCTTAATATTTATAAGTATTGTATTTGATAAACTTTCAAACTGAAATTTATATTTCTTAGTCAAAGTATGTAACCAGCCATTTCGCGTAATGGCTGAAGCTTTGTCATTTTGCGAAATGGCTGTTTCACTTGGTCATTTCGCGAAATGACTAAAATCTTCAGCCATTACGCGAAATGGCTGAAATTCCACCTTCGTCATTTCGTACAAGATCATTTGCCCAGTTAGGTCAACTGTATCCCCTTGACAATTGGTTAGGTTAAGTTGTGTTATTTTCGTTAGTTTTAACGAAAATAACACGACTTAACCTAACCAATTGTCAAGGGTATATAGTTGACCTAACCGGTCCTTCAATGGCGGACATGGGAATAACATTGAAGGCCCGGTTAGTATTTGAAAACCTCTATATTGAAAATTCAAATTCAAATGTGTTCAAATGTGTATTTGAAGTTTCTCACTTATTTGAACAGACCTGTGGATGTATGTATGTTTTAGCAGATTTAATTAGTTAAATAAAGGTTTCAAATTTTATTGTGATGTTTGTTATTTCTATGAATTCATGACAAGTCACTTTAGCCATTTCACGAGATGACTAAGGTGAAATTTCAGCCATTTCACGTAATGGTTGAAGATTTTAGTAATTTCGCGAAATGACGAAGTGAAACAGCCATTTCGCGAAATGACTAAAAGTTTCAGACATTACGCGAAATGGCTGGTTACACACTTTGACTGTTAACATACTCATCGCGATACTCACTGCCTTCTCGTGCTAAATTTCATTTATGCAGCCAATAACCTCGTGATTTTATATATATATATATATATATATATATATATATATATATATATATATATATAATATATATATATATATATATATATATATATATATATATATCGAGAGAGAGAGAATGTTGACAGAAGTAAATAGACACCTTCGGTTTTTCCATAGTTTTAATTTGATAATAAAAGTGAATAAGTAATAATAGATTTATTGAATAACTATATTCAGAATCTTGCTCCTGTCCTCTTTCCATTATGTAAAAGTGACACGTTCTGGCATTCCATCGATGAACCTTGCCATTTGTTCTTGAGAACAATCACCGTGATGTCTATTTTACTTTTGTCAACCCTAATAATGTGATCACCTTTGCTTAGTGATCTCCTGACTAATTCATGAAATGAATGGAACGTCTTACTTCCTCAAAATGACGGTTGAACCCTATTCAAACCAGAGAAAACGAAATAATGAATTTTATTTTCAAGGTAAACTAATATTACAGTAAAATATTACTTTGTGTCGTAATAATTTTATGATTAAAAAAATTATCCCATAAAATAATAGAAAATAATGGAAAAAATTATGGCTCACCCGAAGATCAGGGCCCCCATATATTTTTATTTTTTGCTTTACAGTACAAAATATAATAATAAATTAAATTGAATACCCGGTTAGGTCAACTGTACGCCCTTGACGATTGGTTAGGTTTAGTCGTGATATTTTCGTTAATTTTAATTAACGAAGATATCATTTGGTAATTGAGGCTTGGGGGGGGGGCCTTGATTTTCATTCAGGTGATCCAAAATTATTATTAATCTTCTTAGTGACTCCTTCAAATTTTTACTTTATCTTAACTTTTCTTTATCAACTACTATTTTTAGCGTATTATTTTTAAAAAGTTAAAAGTTTCAGAAAAACGTATTTTAATCTTAATAAAAGACTTATATTTGAATTTTTTATTTATATTCCTTTATTCAAATGTGTTTTAATGCTATAATTTTTAGAAAATTTGGACCACCTGAAGATTAGGGCCCCCAGCCTTTTTTAGTTAGCCTTATATAAGGCTAACTAACGAAAATATCACGATCTAACCTAACCAATCGTTAGGTCAACTGTACGTCCTTGACGATTGGTTAGGTTAGGTCGTTATATTTTCGTTACCGTAGTTAACTTTATAAATCTAACTGAAGAAGGCCGGGGGCCCTGATCTTCAGGTGATCCGAAATTTTTTTATCTGTGGTTATATCCAGGATATACTGTCATTTATCTACACTAAATTGAAAGAAATTCAAATAACTTAATTGGGGGAGGGATAAAATGGCTTCAACACGTGATCTCTCTGCGGAAAAGAGGCTTTACTGGCTTGTACGTTGTCGTTAATTAAACGCCACGAAGGATTAATTCCTTCATTTTAAAACTGAATATCAACACAAAAAAAATAAATCATGTATACTATTTTCAGGACCTAAAATAATTTACCATTTGCCCAATTCCGTTTCCATTTGATGGAGTTTTGGGAATATTAATAGCATTAAAAAAATTTTTTATGCAAGGTGGGGCCAAGGGCAAATGCCCACAAAAACGCCCCACCCCCCACATAAAGGAAGAAGAGAGCCAAAATCAAGGTGCAAGGTTTACGAAATGCCTGGACACTCTGCGTTTGAAAGAGTGGAGGTCAAAGACAGGGGGAAAGATGGATTGAAGAAAATTGTTCAAGAATTGACCGGTTGAGTAGCTGAAAGACTGAAAATACCATTAACTCTTACTGGACTTAATTTTATTGGAACCATACAATATATATCGAGTAAAAGGGGTTTCATGAGGGAATAAAGGATGTTTGAAGTATCAATGACGAAATAAAGTAGTCATGAATTATTCAGCAAGGCAGAAATGTTTTTATTTCATCCTTTAAAACCATGTTTGTTCATAAACTTAATAAATACTCAATAGATTCGTTGGTTAATTTTAATTTATTGTATAAAATTATAGCCGCACACAACTGCTCCTTTTAATTAGAAACAGTGGCAGTGCTTTATGCAACGGTAACCTAACTTAATCTAACTTAATCAAACACACAATAACTTGTCGACATTATGTCACGGAGATCAGATGTCCTTAGACAGCCAAGTGCCAAGTTTCTGGTAAAAATTAAATAAGTTTTTCAAAATAAATTTCCCAAAGGTACTGAGTAGGACGCTGGGGGCCGTTTGCGAGACAAAACATTTGACAAACGGGGCAAATTCTCGAAACGTTGGCAAGATTTCCTCGAACGCAAAATTTCTCGACTTCAGTTTAGAAAAAAATGACGATGAAGCATAAATTAATCTAACCTAACCCAATCCAAATTTGATCTAATTTAATTTAATTTAACTTTACCTAACCTTATACCTAACTTAACTTGACCCAGCCTAAACTAACTTTACCTTCCCTCATTTAAGAAAAAAAATTTGAATAGGCCTACAGTAAAACTAGAATATTTCTCAACAAAACTTTTTAGAAAAATCTATTCTTGTTTTTGATCTGTCTTTTAAAGCGTATAATACTCCCATCTTATGTGCATTAGCTAAATACAATTTCGAAGTGTGTGTGTATATATATATATATATACACAGTATATATACTTTAAAGACACCCAAAACAATTAAAACGGGATAATGTTTCGGACCCCAATCAGCGTAGGCGGTCTTCTTCAAGTCCGTCGACTTTAAAAGGCAGAATAAGACACTTAAAAAAACATGGTTTGTTTTAGTGATATACAGTATATATATATATATATATATATATATATATACATTCAACTGCAAAGAACACGCAGTATAAATAACGTAAAGAACGACGCTTGTATAGGAGATATTCCGCGCAAGACGAGAAAGAGAAAACAACAAATGAAAAAATGAAGTACCACCTGGGAATCGAACCCGGGATCTTCCGATTGCCGGTCGTTCTTTACGATATATATATATATATATATATATATATATATATATAGGGTGTCCCATAAGTCCGGCATCATAGGAAAAATAATAAAAAAAGGCAAAACAAAAGCTTTTATTTACAGAACGTGCTCAATATGTCCACCATTGTTTTCAATACACAAATTCAGAAGTGATACCCAGTCAGCAAGCACACGGTGAATGATGTCAGGAGTAATGGTGTTACATGCTCCAATAATGCGCTGCTGCAAATGTTCAAAACACCTAATTTTCTCTGCGTATACCATCGCTTTCAAGTGGCCCCAGAGATAAAAATCTAGTGTTGGAAATTTCCTTCTTCGTTCAAGACACTGGGAAATGCTTCTTCCTTGAGCATACGTAGGTAGGTGCCTCCAGTGACATGTTCATCGAAAAAGAGGGGGCCTATGATGCGATCCTTCCAAATGCCACACCATACCATCACCCGAGATGCACCTTGTTCCTTTGAAGAGGTATACCAGTGAGGGTTGTTTTGAGACCAGTAGCGGGTGTTCTGTCCATTTACCTCACCATTTCCATAAAAAACAGCCTCGTCACTGAACAGAATGGTGGACGGGAAATTAGCATCCCGAGCATATTGTCCCGTAGCCCATTCACAACATTCCATCCGCCGGTCGGGATCATCTTCGCTTAATTTCTGTAGGATCTGAAGTTTATATGGATGCCATTTGTGAGTCTGAAGAATGCGATGGATGCTACTTTTCGACACTCCTGTCTCGGCGGACAATCGCCGAAGAGACTTATTGGGACTTCTGTTAAAATGAGCCAGGATAGCAGTCGCTGTATCATCGTCAGTGGACCTCCTTGAAGGTCCACTGCGTGGTTTATCTTCTATAGATCGTGTTTCCTTAAACTTTGCAACAAGTCTGCAACACAACTGTGTTATTGGCTCGCGGTCTGGATGCATTCTGTTAAATTCAGCAGCGGCCTCTCTTTGACTCCGATTTCCTATGAGTAGAATTATCTGGATTCGTTCTTCCTTGCTCACAGACATTATGGCCTGTAGAAAGAGAAAAATATGAATTTCTCCTATGATGCCGGACTTATGGGACACCCTGTATATATGCAAAATATTTCTTACCAGGATTCGAGCCCAGAACCTGTGACTCGGAGGCACAATCGCTCACCACTCGGCTACGACAGGATAAAAGTTATCACAACTTGGCGCATATTTTATCACCCGACGGAAACACGTGTTTTCACGCCCAGAAGTATTCTTACGTGTTAACCCCCTGCAGTCGAGGCAATAGACAGCATTTTATTCAAATCTATCTAGCTACATAACACGAGGGTACCATATATATATGTATATATATATAAACGCATGAATGAGCATACACACGTTTTGCTTACGCAAAAATTTCCCTCCAGGATTCGAACCCGGGACCTCTGACTCAGTTATGCTCGTGATCATGCGTTTATTTCTCACTTTCAGGGGTAATTATTTTCAAACACGATGGAGCACCCACTCACTTTAACAAAAAATTTATGTACGTATCTGACCGAGGGATTCCTAAATTGTTGGACTGGAGGAGGTGACCCTATTATCTAGTCCCCAAGGTCGCATAACTTCGCTCCACTCGATTTCTCTCTATGAGGCTTTGCGAAAGACGTTTTTTACCAGACGATTGACAATATAACAGTAAGGGCTACGTAGTGGGCATGTGGGAACACCGCTTCACGTAGATTAGCAAAGTTAAGCGACACTGGGTCTGGAGAGTAGTTGGATGGGAGACCCTCTTCTGCCTCTAGATGATGTAACGACCAGTTGTTCGGATTCCACGTAAAGCCGTAAGTCCCCTCCGTCCCATGACTTTCACTGTTCAGAAGAAAATTAAACTCCCGTTCTCCCCTCAAAAATATAACAGCAACGTGACCGAATTTTTTTTTACAGTTCACAACATGACCCCTTGCCAATTTAGGGCGGGTCGTACTCAGGTGACAACATGAATCTGAAGGAAATCCTACCATCAGGGGTGTCTAAATTATGTGTTTTTACATGGGGAATTCAAATATGAGCTTCTTTTTTGGATAGGATAACTCTAACCTACATCATTTTGTATTTCTAAATTGCCAATTTTACCCTTTTGAACCCCTTTATAATATATTAAAAGATATAAGGTAAATCATTTATATTGACAAGGCCAAATCAACTTTACATATATTTATTAATAGGTGAACTGCATGTATATCACTGGATATAATTACAAAGATCATTCTCCTGACATCTTGAACTTTGCCAGGTTGCACAAATCCTGCTTTGACTCAGACTTGGACATCAGCTTCCTGCTGGTCTCCTGAGCCCTGATCCCTCCATCCCTCTTTTCCTGTGAGAAGTACTTAGCAGAAGCCTCAGTCACCATTTTAACAACCTTCTCAATGCTTTGTGTGTGGCAAGGCCAGTTGCGCACCTCCATGGGGGTGTTGATGAAGTTTTTCACCTCTGAGGTGCTTAGAGAGCAGGTGAGAGGTGGCTCTGATACACCTTCTGACCAGCTGATCAAGTCACCGATGCTGGAAGCATCACAATTGATGTCAGGTGTCCTTCTGCTCCTAACAGAGGAGTCCCCCAGCTGAGTGTCCGGGTCCCCCTCTCCCCTGATGGCCAGGATTCTCTCCACCCCTTCAATCCTCTCCTTCTGATCCTCAGAGCAGAGTAGTGTTTGGAGGATGACTTCACTGTAGGCATACCAAGCAGATCTTCTCACAGTTGGCATCACAATATCCAGCACTTTCTTTCTCTGGGACTTGAGGCAGTCCAGCTGAAAGAGGATGTGCCTAGGCCCTTCGATCCAGGAGTGCTTGACCTTCACGTTGAACCAACATGGGTAATACACTCCAATGATGAATTCCACAATGAATTGCAGAATCTTCAGGTTCTTTCCTTTAAGTCCGTGCTTTGACACCCAGAGCCTGAGAAGTCTGTTCGCTGTGGTGAGCCAGCGGCTGTGGTTTACTGGTCCTATCTCTAACAGAGCCAGCCCTGCAGGAAGTACTCCATCCCTGACTGCACAGACAATTTTATAGCCATAGTATTGATCAGTTGAGAGATCTTGAATGACCTTGTCAGGAAGCTTGATCAGTGGAGGGCCAACAGAGATTCGGGTGAAGTTTGGATTGATATCAAAGTCTGTAGCAGAATCAAGGAGCTTTCCTATTTGCCCGGATAATTTTTTGTCTGACAGAGTAGGGCCATCAAGGTCAACAATGAGATGGCGCAGGGGAAGTTCAACAGTGTGCAGGTTGCACACCAACCAGACCAGCTTTCTCCCCAGGTGAGGCTCCAGCTTCCGCATTACTCCAGCTTTCACACCAGTGTTGACATTTATTGAGTCTCCTCCAATGGCCAACAAGGTCTTATCATAACCCCTCTCTTTCAGCCAGGCAAACAGGACCTTAGCAATCTTCTCCGCATGTGACTCCTCTTTAGTTGCTTTCTCTGGGGTAAAGTGGAACAGATAGTAGCTGCCAGGCTCACTAACAACACTATAGTGTTCTTCCTTGATCTTTGCGGGAAAAGATTGGTCACTGCCCTCAGCTTCCATCATCACATTGGTCAGGTCAATCCGCCCATCAAAGAGGATGCAAGAGATCCCCCCCTCCTCCCTGCACTTCTTCTCGAACTGTTCCCCCAGCTCTCTCATCAACTTCTCCTGTGCTCTCTTGACCTTGCTCTTATCAATCACTTTACTTGTATTGTCTTCTGTGATGATTCCTGCGTCAATCAGAGCTGCTGTTGCTATCGCTGCAGTTGGCCTCAGCCCTATGCCATACCTTACACTAGCAAGGGCAATGTTTTGAATCTCATCATAGTTTTTCTGTACCTTTGCCGAAGCTGCTGGCTCAGGGTCAGTTTGAGGGAAGAGCTCAACTTCAGGAACAAACTCATCTTCATCACCACTTCTCTCCAATTCCAGATCCTCATCACCATCTGCCAAAAATCACTAAATCTATCCCCTCACTGCAAGCCGAGGTGGTAAAATAGCTTCATAAATCATGAGTCACTTCAAATATTTCACAAAACGTTTTAGAATGTTCTGAAACGTTACATTCTAGCCTCTGAGAAAGGTGGCTCAGAAAATGGCCTTATGCGCGCCAGAAAACCGTCAAAATATTTCATATACCAAACTGTATGATAATTACAATTAAGTGGAATGGCACACCTTTTTATTTGAGTATTTAAATATTATTATTATTATATGAATTACATTATATGTGTTTATATGAATTAGTTAGAACAATGCTCTATGAGAGATAACGTGAGCAGCCATGATAGAAAACGTGAGAAGACATATTCTGGGGTAACTACAATAGTAAAATAATCAACAATTTAATAATAATCAACTGCAAAATGATGTAGGTTAGGGTTATCAGAATTAAATATTTTCTTCAGAATTGTGTTCTATACACCAAAATATGTCATTTGAACACCCCTCTCCATTGATTTAAAAAAAATGCATAGTATGACCCGCCCTACCTTGCCATGCTGACAGCCTCTTACATAGGATTCAAACCAGCGGACGCTATATTATCTAGTTGGACAGCACGGTCTCCCATCCAACTGTTCTCCAGACCTAAGCTCGACGAGAAGCGATGTTACGACACTGGCCACGATATAGCCCGATATATATATATATATATATATATATATATATATATATATATATATATATATATATATATATATATATATATATATATATGTTACAAACAGACCGTGGATGGAACAAGGAACTCTTCTGGGAAATTAAATCCAATATAGTCCGAATAAGTTATATATATATATATATATATATATATATATAATATATATATATATGCTGATGGGAATTATTATTTCAGGCGTGGTAAAATTTAATGATCTTTAGATGGCATTCGAGGTCCAATTAGTAAATTCGTGGAATTGTTTCATTTAAAACACAGTAAATAATAGTAATAATAATAATAATAATAATAATTATTATCATTTATTTATGCGCATAAAAACATACGCAATTTATTACAGCGCAAAACAAAAATTATACTTAACCACATCACAGAGTCGTATTAACAAAAAATTTACTGATTTTTTTTTTCCCCGCAGAAAGACTTATTACAGTTGAGAGGTCACATTTTCCCCCAAAAAATAGCATTGGACCAAACTTTTTTAATGACTGCGTGTAAGAACAGTATTCGCAAATGTGTTTGGCATTTAGCACACGAAATAAATTTCGCCTCAAGTGATTCAAATAATTTACGTGTTTTTGTTTTTGTTGTTGTTGTTGTTGTTGTTGTTGTTGTTGCTGTAAAAAATGTACTCCTCTTTTATGCACATTTTAAATGCTATTGAAGTAAAAAATGTATTAAATATTGTTAAAGATTTTTCAAACAATGACAACATTTTTTTTGTTTTTTAATTGTTGAAAAATGTCATACAAAAAATAAATTTTAATCCAGAAAGTAGTTTATATTGTACTATCTACCCTGGGAAGCCAGCGTTTGTAGGTCAGTGTGTAACACCGTTTCCTTATAAGTAAAATGGAGACATTGAGGTCAGGGGTTCGATTCCCGATGGTGTTGGTAATGATCATACTACGGGAGTTAGAGTAATGGGCCGCATTATTTGGCCTAAGTGCTGTGCCAGTTTCTAGCACAGCTTCCTATGCTCCTATGTTCCATAGCGTGACCTAACATACGCGTTGCCCCTTCAGTTATACTAATCAGTTATTAATAGATTATTAGGGCTACATGGCCAAGTGACAGCATCGCTTCCCATTAGCTCAGCAAGGTTAATCGACACTAATCCTGTTTAGTAGCCGGGAGGACGATTGTCCTCTTCGTCCAGATGATGTAGCGACCCGTAGATAGTTCAAATCCCACGCCAGGCTGTAGATCTCTCCATCACACGACCTACTTCCGTTACGAAGGCTGTTAAACGATCCAAATCATTATTATTATTATTAATAACAGACTATTTCGTTCTCTCAATTTACCTAACATTTGCCTTTATTCAAATTGTAGTAAACTGTAATTACATTTAATGTATTTTGTTGGTTTTATATTTTTTATTTTTATATTTTCCTTTTGTCTTTCATTCATGGCGAGAAAAACAAATAAATTTTCGACATTTCGAAATATATTTGTTTGTATAAATTAAACCTTTTTACGTGTTATTTTTGAAAATGTTTATTTTCGCTATCAATTGAGTCAAATTTACATATCAAGATTCTCGCTCTCTCTCATATATATATCTACCTATATATATATATATATATATATATATATATATATATATAATATAAAGGGTGATCCAGAGAAATGGGACCCAAAAGAAACCCCTGTAACTCTTAAAGTATAAGTCCTTTTATAAAATCATACGCATCATTCGAAAGAGGATAGTTACAAGTTTGTACAGGATTGTATAGGTTTTGACAATACAAGACAAGACAAGATAAGATACAAAACAAAATAAAAGTGTTAGTTAAAACTAGTGATGGATCGAATAACCGCAACCGCAACCGCACTACAACCGCACAAAAATTCATAACCGCAACCGTAACCGCAACCGCCGTTCCATAAGTGCGGTTGCGGTTGTAAAAGCTTAGTTAATTTTAATTTTAGGTTAATTAGAAATATTTCTTTTTTAAAAAGAAAATGATGGGTCTCCTTATGCGTGGAGCGGGAACGTTGTACGATGAGAGGCGTTGCCGCTTGAAAGGTGAAAATGCAGCAAAAATATTATTCTTGAAATTCACACTGCCTGTCATTAAGTTTGACATCAGTTTTTCAAATAAATAATAATCCATAACTTTCCAATGGGTGGAGGCTGGGGAAAGTGGTAGGTGGGATGAACAGTGCGATGGGTCCTCGTCCCTCATCCTGGTAACACACTTAGTGCAAAATATGGTTTTAATTAATTTGACCTATTCTTTCATAATAGCTATATAAGTTTAGAATATACTTCATTTAAATAGTATTTATTTAGTAAATACCTTATGTTGAACACAAGTTTTGCAACACACAAATAGCGGTAGCGGTGTATTGCAAAACTTGTGTTCAACATAAGGTATTTACTAAATAAATACTATTTAGTATATATTATGTACCAAGTGTGGCTAAATCGCACT
Organism: Bathynomus jamesi; assembly: GCA_023014485.1. NCBI lineage: Eukaryota > Metazoa > Arthropoda > Malacostraca > Isopoda > Cirolanidae > Bathynomus > Bathynomus jamesi. The sequence goes on from JAJOZX010000972.1 coordinate 944,581, forward strand.
ATAGTGGCTAAATCCAGTTAATAATTACGCATTTTTCCTAGTATATGATAACCGCAACCGCAACTGCGGTTGGAAAAAATTCGACAACCGCAAACACAACCGCAACCGCGGTTGTGAAAAACCGACCACTCGATCCATCACTAGTTAAAACTAACCCTTCAAGATGACTGCATGGACTGTGGAACAGCTGCGTTTCATAACTGAGCAATATTATGAGCATGGAAGAAGTGTAGTTTCAGCTCAAAGATCTTTCAAGACAAATTTTCAGATGTCAAAATCACCTTCTAAGAAAGTAATCCGTCGGTGTGTCAGAAATTGGTGGTGTTATTTACCTTCTGTTGGATCCATTGACAGAATTGTCGTCTTCGTGCGAAATCTCCATCGTTTAGTTGTTGCACTGTTTGAATTTTATATGGAAAGAGCATTAAATTTTGCTTGAATATACGGTGTGTTGTTGTTCCATATCCAACTCCTAACAGCTGAGAAGCACGTCTGATGCTTATGTTAGGATTATCCTGTACAATTTCATGAGTTCTGTTAATGATCTCGTCTATCCTTGCTGTGCGCACTCTTCCAGTTGGTTTTCTTTTTCCAATGCTGCCAGTTAGGGTAAAATTTCTGACACACCGACGGATTACTTTCTTAGGTGATTTTGACATCTGAAAATTTGTCTTGAAAGATCTTTGAGCTGAAACTACACTTCTTCCATGCTCATAATATTGCTCAGTTATGAAACGCAGCTGTTCCACAGTCCATGCAGTCATCTTGAAGGGTTAGTTTTAACTAACACTTTTATTTTGTTTTGTATCTTATCTTGTCTTGTATTGTCAAAACCTATACAATCCTGTACAAACTTGTAACTATCCTCTTTCGAATGATGCGTATGATTTTATAAAAGGACTTATACTTTAAGAGTTACAGGGGTTTCTTTTGGGTCCCATTTCTCTGGATCACCCTTTATATATATATATTAGTTTGTATAAATCAAATTTACATATCAAGATTCTCTCTTTCATATACTGTATATATATTAGAGAGAGAGAGAGAGAGAGAGAGAGAGAGAAGCGTAACTACGTACAAACCGAAGACTATATTATTTAAAAAATAAGGCTGCTAAAGTAATAACAATAAGTTAACACACAGAAGGGCATGGATATTGTCTGGCATTCAAGGATGCGTGATCTGCAATGGAATTACGAACGAAGATGAAATACTGAAATGTGATTCTGGTGATTAGAAATTACATTTCACATCCTTAAATCTTGATAATGTCGACATATTTAAAATCACGCTTGGAGGGACGAAGAATTAGAGGGGTAGAATTCTTATTACGCGGGGACTACATTACTAAAATAAGCATTAATGTTGCGTACACTCAAAAGGAAGAAGATGAAATAAGAGCAAAAAGAATGAATAAGAGTAACGTATAATTTATCATCACCACAAAGAAAAAAGCAAAATGGGATATTATAGTCGAAGGAACTCGTGCCTGGAGAGCAGAAAATTTGTATCAACGCTCGAGTGACAATTTATATGAGAGAAATTCATCTCACTGATGTCAATTACGGTCAAAATATATCCAATGAGAAATAAATAATATGAAAATATTAAGAGAATTTGAAATAAAATATGTCAAAAGATAAGATGAAAATTAAACAAAAAAACGACAAAAGAGAAAAAGAACAAAAATAATTAAAAAAAAATTAACGTAATACGCGGGTGAAACTATATATATATATATATATATATATATATAATATAATATATATATATATATATACTGTATATATATATTAGCATTTTGCGAGTTGTAACTGCGTATCAGTGGAAAAAATTCGACACACTATCTATTTCAATCTAATTCTATGCAAATGCGATAATGAATATGGTCAGGGTAAATTTGGACCCAAATCAACAATCCTTTCATATGCAAATCTCCCTCATAGTACATAGATTGCAAATGTTCTATGAGTAATGCTTCTTCCATTACCCATCAATGAACATTCCAAATCACGATTCAAAAATAATGATGTGAAAAATCAACATCTAAAAAGAATATATTTTTTCGATATTTTAGAGAATATCAAACAATTGAAAATTACTGAGCAATATAAAGACAGGTATTCCGGATCGGGGATTCTCTCATGCCAAAATGGCTATCTCAAGGAAGAAACTGTAATCGGACATTATATTAGAGTATTGGAAAGTAACTTTCACAGATGATCCTACGTGAGTAACGAAAGAGCAAAGGACGATGAATTTAGAAATCAAACAAAGTACAAAGAAAAAGATGAAAGTGATACATGCAAGCAAGCAAGACTAAAGACAAATCATTCTCCGAATCAAATGAGGCCCTCCGAGGAAGAAGTGGCTAAGCGACAAAAGTAAAAAAACGCCAGAAAACGCAGTGCCATAACTTTTGAACTTTCAAATTGGGAAAACTTTAACTGCATTTTCCGGCGTCTTTTGTCGCTTAGCCACTTCTTCCTAGGAGGGCCTCAAACCTTGTAACTGAAAGGAATCATAAAGGAAATAATAGCGGACGTCGCGTGAATTAATTGTTTCGTAATTTATGCCTTAAATTAAATTTGAATAAATTTATTTTTTAATATATAATTAAATTATACGAGAACAATGTATTTTTTATACGTAATATATTTGTGTAAGCCAAATACTGAGCAAGGTATTTCTAGGTCTTTTATATAAGGTATCATTCTATAAATAAAATGCTTATTTATCACCCACATCACCTCTGGCGAGGTGTAAATTATCTCTATATTATTGGAGTATTAATATTTGAAGTTACCATACTTTACGCCTCGTAAGACGCTACTTTTTTCCTGAAAAACGTCTCCAAAAATCACTTGAGGGCTCATATGTTATTGTTTTGTTTAATGTTCTTTTAATAAAGTTATGGGAATATATTTTTTGTCAGGCTGATAAGTCTTCGAAATATATTTTTCATAAATATTCTTTGCTAAATATAGGGTGTGTCTTACCACTTGTAGCGTCTTATGAGGCGTAAAATACGGTAAATGACAGCCATCGTCCTATAATAGGCATAATAGACGGTAGCAGAACATTTTCGTTTCATTATAAGGAAAACTTATGAGTACTTAAAAATTCCTGACTTTTCATTGAAAGACAAAGAAACACCAAAAAATAGTGCAAAGCTCTCTACAATACATATGCCATATGAACGCCTTTTTTCGACGATTGATAACTAACGTATTAACGACGAATAACTTATAAATAAATTAATCAAACAAAATCTAGACACCGATAGACACCGATAGACTAATATTTTAAAACTAAAGGAAGGAAAAATGGGAAAGAAAATAGGATTTCAGTGGAAAGACATCGTACCAAATATACAGATATCTAAACCTTTGGCTTTAGATACCCAATACTCGAAAGAGAAGAAAATAAATGACAAATATTTGAAAAGAATGTCAGTGGACAAAAAGAAAAAAATGTCTACTGATTACCAAATTGTATATATTTTGTATGAAACTTAATTACTAATTAGATAGTTTTAATCTAATTAATCCTTTTAATTACTATATTTAAAGTAAGATGTGGCTTTTCCTTTCGAAATTTCGACAAGACTCACAAAGCTGAAATAACTTTGACCCAATATTGGTCATTTTAGTTTCAGATCCCTTTGATTGATCCAGAATCCAGGAAATGTTCTGAAAGAATTTTACATCGTAATTGTAATTGTTTAAATAATATATACACAGGGTGTTTCGCAACCGGTCTGCCATACTTTAGGGGGTGATTTGGGGGATGATATCGAGTAAAAAAGTTAATACAACATCGGTGCTATTTCCAACCGTTGCGGGGCTACGGACATTTTAAGGTGTGCAGAAAAAAAATAAACAAGAGTATTAATCTGATGTATTTATTGCTACATTTTATGAGATACACTTTATAAATGTTCAAAATGTCCGCCTCGGTTTTCAATGCACAACCTTGCTCGTTCCAAACAAGAGTCCACTGCCCATTAAATCATTTCGGGGCGTTCTCGTATGTAAGCAGCGGCATCCATAATCCGACGCAAGAGGTCCTCTCTCGTTTGTACTTTAGTCTTGTAGACCATCTCTTTCATAAGGCCCCATAAAAAGAAATCTAACGGGGTTAGGTTCGGAGATCTCGGGGGCCACGATATTGGACCAGCACGACCAATCCAACGATTCCCGTACCGCTGATTCAAGTAATCCGTAACATGACGACCAAAATGTGGTTGCGCCCCATCGTGCTGAAAGAACATCCTGCGCCTTGTCTCCAAGGGCACGTCCTCCATCAAAAGCGGCAATTTGTTCGTCAGGAAGTTCAGATAAATATAAGCAGTTAATCGTTGTTCCAAAACGAACGGTCCAATCAGCTGATCTCCAATCACACCGCACCAAACATTCACCGAGAATCGATGTTGAAAGTTTCCTTCAACGATACCGTGGGGATTATCGGCGGATCACAAGTGGGAATTTCGTCTATTGTTAATTCAATCCCGAATGAATTGTGCTTCATCACTAAACAGTATACGAGTAAGAATTTGGCAATGCATAACCATCCACTGGCAAAATTGAACACGTTTATCGTAATCATCCGGTTAAAGAGCTTGCACACGTTGCAAATGATAGGGACACAAACGCTCATCATGTATGGTTCACCATACAGGCGATGCGGATTCACCAATTCGTCTAGAAATCCTTTGAACACTGGTATTTGGGCTACGTTGTTATAGGTCCAGTATGCGCTCTTCCACAGCAACGGGCCGTCGTGCTACATGTTCTTGGTTACGTGGAACAATTGTCCCTTTTTCCCTTAATCTCTGGTGTGTGTCACGAAACACTTGCCTGTTCGATATTCGGCAGTTCGGAAAACGTCTTCGATTTCCCTCAACTGCCGCTCTGCTGTTACCATCACAGAATCCATAAATAAAATGGATATCAGCGTATTCAGCGGATGTGAACTGTTGATTCAGTTTGATTGTTCACCTTAGCGGAATACAGTGTCTCGTACCACAGATCAGAACTAACTGAAAGAAAAAACTGAGGATTAGTATTGGTAACTTCGTTAACCGAAACTACCACCAGTGCTGCCATCTATCGAATTACACAAAAGTTGGGATTTGTTGTTCGCACATCTTAAAACGTTCGGAGCTGCGCAACGGTTGGAAATAGCACCTATGTTGTATTAACTTTTTTACTCAATATCACTCCCAAATCACACTTCCCCCAAAGTATGGCAAACCGGTTATGAAACACCCTGTATATAATTGAGTTGGTATTTATTTAACTTTCAAGTCAGCAGTAATTTGATTTTGTGTTAGCTTTGATTTGATTTAATATAAAATGTATATAGCATGCCATCTATTTATATAAATGATAGATATAAAGGATTATTATAGAGTAGATGACAGAAGTTTTGTTCCTCTGACTATTATAAAATATGTACGGGGCTCCAATAAACTTTAGCACCCCCGCCCATGGCCTAAACCATTAGAGGTACAATAAAACTAAACATACCTTACAAAAGAGAATTTAATCCTGCATTTAATGAGAAACAATTAAAACTTGGTGTTCCCGCCATTGGCTTCCAAGACAGCCTGAATTCGCTTTGGGTAGCTTGCCAAAAGTGACGTGAATAGATCTTGATCGTAACGCAAATTTGCTAAAACAGTTTCAATGTGTTGCGTCATTGTATCCTTCGAAAATCGATTTGCTGCAGGTTCTTGAAACAAGAGACATTCAACCTTGTCCTTTATAACTGATCCAATGTGTTCACAGACGTTCAGGTCAGGAGAATTTCCTGGCCATTCTTCATTTCCAAAGAAATCGATCTCACGGTTCCGCAACAACTGTTGAGTGGCTAATGTCTTAAAGCAGGGGGCCTTATCGTGCAGAAGTGTGACCTGATCGACATCAATAACATTGTTTGGGTTTCTTAGAAAAGGAATGACATGCTGGGATAGAATAATATCACGAAAATACTGTCCATCCCAACTCTGACTATTTGGCTTCAGCACCCACATGAGCTTCTTTGCAGTGAACAAAACAAACACACCAACACAGTCTGGACTTTTTAATAATTCGCGATAATGTTCATTGTCATCGATTTCATCTGGTGTTGTGGCCCACACTCGATCATTTTGGTAGTTAGGCCGACGTGTTACGTAAACAAAAAATTCATCGGAGACAGCTAAATGCATGAAATCATCCACATCCCAATCTTCAAGATAATGGGCAAACCACATTCTGTCATCGATGTTAAGTTGAGTTTTTCTTGGCTTTGGAAGTTCATGCCAAGGCTTTAAACCTTGCCTATGACGGTACAGTCGAATGATCTCACCACTAACGATCTTTCCTCTCAACAATTCGATCTCTCTAGAAAGTTTAGCACAGCTGTTTTTCCGCTTACGCGTACCGCTTTCAATGATGTCCTTTGTTTCCTGAGAGAGTGGCAAATTTAGGCGCCCAGATTTGGTTGTATCCATTTCACATTCATCCAAAGTTTTATTCTAATTTCTTTTGACGAAGTCCTCACTTCTTCGCAACTTTTTGGCAACCATGAACGTGTTATAAAGGTGGCTCCAGCATCACAAGCTTCCCGAAATGTTACTGCTCGTATGCGATCTATCACACGTTGCTTCTCCGAATCACCAATTAATTGAGAAGCCATTATATTATCACTTTATCAGCTAGAGTAATTTTAATACCTGCAATAAATAAAGAATTTTTTATATTTTTATAATCACTAAAAACTATTTCGATATAAGTAAACATGTAAGCTGCAAATGGGGGGCTAAGGTTTATTGGAACCCCTTAGATCCCATTTCTTTACTGCTTTTATAATGTGTTCAGTTCTCATGGCAACTGAAAACCATTCGCGAAAGAAATACAGTATTTGTTTTTCTATTTTTTTTCTGTTCATTTTTGTGATAAGGTGGTGAGTTTGGCATTTGTGTATGACGTATAAAGCAATAGTACCAACCTTAAATCTTGAATTGAGTCATACGAGGTATTTTAGCTGCAATAAATTATAAATATCTATAATTTAATGTATAAAGTGAGGACAAATTTAATTATAATAAACCACATGAATATTTACATACAGTAGATATTACGAATTTGTAGGAAAAGAATAATTTAAGAAACGTTATCGGCGTATGTTTTTGGTTGGGTTCGTTGGATTGATTCATTTTACGTCTTTCGTCCAACTGAAAGCACTAAAGCAGGAGGAAACGACCCCAACTGCAAAATTTAAGTTCCCTATGAACATCCTCTACTTGATCGAGCCAAATACTACAGGGTGTCCACAACGTCTTGTCATCCCAGTAAAAAGCAAAAGGTGTGAATTACGTTTACGAGAAAACTAAACTATTAGTCTAAACCTGATGCGCATGCGCATCGTATTTCCAAATTTCTCTATCAAAGGACAGATGGCATCTGCTCATATTTTACTTTTCATTCTTGGAAAAACTTCCTTTACTTTAAATGCTAATGTTAAGCTTTTATGACTTGACTTCCACTTGTGATATTTTAATAAAAATTTTATGGGGTAAACTTTAATATGTTTATTATTACTTGTATAAATTTCAGCGCCCTGAAATAGATGCAAACGAAATGACACTGTTAGCTACCTTGGCTACCTCGCTTTTGCTTCCGCCCGAATTGTTCATTCTGACGAAGGTCGAGCTTTTCACTTCACCTTAGACCTACAGCTCAACGTGAAAACACTAAACTCTATGGAGGATACTAACAAGGAAACTAAAATTTCCTCGTAGAACTATGTTGAACACAGCAATTTCGGCAATTTTTGGAAACGTCCTCCACTTGTTGCACTGCCGAGTTCGAAAGGGACCAATATACGCATCAGATCGACAAAACCATAACATCGACACTAAAACTCTATCTTAAACTAAATTAATCTAGCGTGACCTAATCTATGCTAACCTAACTTATTCTAACCCACAATATACTTGTCGACAAAATGTCAAGTCGATCAGAAGTCGTAACCACTTTCGAAAGCGATGATGTTTCAGAGTGCAACGAAAGACTTTTGAAACTTAGCAGACTTGCAATTTATGCTACAGGAAAACTGAAACTATTTTTTTTTTTACTTTAGATTAATTTTCTTTTCTTTGATTGATGAAAATGGTCAGTAGTTTATTTCCAGGGAGTACAACATGTACAAATATAGAGGAGACTGTAGACACAACAATCGACCAGGGAGGTGCTTCAGAGACGGGAGGGGGATGTTAGACAGGAGACAGGGAATGCCGGAACTTCCATTTCTCCTGTCACTGTCCTCCTTAGCTGATCTTTTTCTGTCTTACCTACCGTGTGAGCAGTCCAGCATGCTCTCAAACACACATTTCTCCCTCTATTCCTCACAACACATACATGCATCTTACATACTACACAATCTTTTCAAAATTTATATTAAAAAACGGCATCATTGAGCCTTGGAGACCTTGTTTTTGGTTCTCTCCTTCCGTGAAGGGATCACTTTTGCGGGCGCTCGCCCTTATCCACCTCCTTCCTACATTAAAAAAAAAGTAATGAGGCCCTCCTAGGAAGAAGTAGCTAAGCGACAAAAGTAAAAAGCGCCAGAACACGCAGTTAAAGTTGTACCAAATTTGAAAGTGAAATAACTTTAGAACTTTTGAAGAAATTTCTTCGCAAAAACAACTTCTTCCTTGGAGGGTCTCATATAAGAATAGCAAGAGAACTTGAGGTAAATTATAAATTCTTCATACAAATTCTTCATACAATATCAAAGTGACATCCTTCTTAGCACAGTTTTTTCAGCTTTCATTTTTTTGTGATTTAAACTCACATTTTGTTATGCCTCGAAGGGTTAATGGTAGGTTGTGAGAATTACATCCACAGAATAGTTCAAAAAGTGATAGAGAGCAGTGGAGGTATCCTATAACTTTGCGGTTAGATCCCTTGCTGAGCGGTTTAGCTAATCCTGATTGCATGATTAATGTTTTGGGTTGGATCCATACATATAAAGAATTGTAGTTGATGTAGTTTGATGAAGGAGGGAATTCATTCGAAGATTATTCAACAGAACAGGCGCTAATTTCCTCTTTGAATAAAATTATTTCGTGATTATGAGAGAATACGTAGGAATGGAAGTATGATTTGAATGGAAATCATTAGCGACAGTTTGGCGAGAACTGATTGCTTAAATGATTGCTTAAATTATATAAAAAAAAAAACTGGATAAAGATATTAAGGCTTCATTTATGCTATAACGAAAAGTTTGTTTTACCGGCAGATATGAATTTATAACATCGTTCGTATTGAATTTTTCAAAACTTCATTTTAGTAATTTCAATAAGAAATTTATTTATGTAAATTTTAAATTGCAAAACTGCCAAACTTTTCCGGTATTGATTTATTTTCGAAAGTGAAATTTAAAGAGTTGATAATTTTGCAAAAGCTTTTATGTAATCTGTCACTGAATGATACAATTCGCGTGAAATATATATAAAAAGCTTTTTTCATTGATATAAATAGACTGGTAGGTGAGCTGAGAAAGTGGCTACGGATGTCCATACTGTGTGGTATGTTTTTGGTTGGGTTCGTTGGCTTGGTTCACTTTACGTCTTTCGTCCAACTGAAAGCACTAAAGCGGGAGGAACTGCAAAATTTAAGTTCCCTATGAACATCCTCTACTTGATCGAGCGAAATACTACAGGGTGTCCACAACGTCTTGTCACCCCAGTAAAATACTAACTGATTTTTGTTTTTCTTTTAGACTCATTTCAAATGTGTGATAGCAGCAACTATACGATTGACCAACGCATATTGGCTAGTACCCTGGGTCCATGAGCGACCACGTAATGGCAAAACCATTAAAAATATTCGTGCAGACTTCCAGGACCGATTCAGTCGTGCAGCTCCTCCAAAAAAGGACTCTGTTGAGATGGGATAAGAAACTGTTCACAACAGGAACTGTAAAAGATAAACCAAGAACTGACAGGCCATCTAACTGTATCTGTGATAAGTGGATCTGAAAGAAAAACGAAAATCAGTTAATATTTTACTGGGGTGACAAGACATTATAGACAGCCTGTACATTACATGCAGCGAATTCATCACTACATCCCCTTTTCGATTTCTCAGACTGGCTTGTGACAGCTATGGCTGGATTTAAGTTATTAGATTGTGAATATAGTACTCCGAAATGTCTTAATGACTGAAATGGGTTTATTATTTATCAATTTCCTATTACTGTATAGGTCTAGAATGAAATACAAATGATACACAAGATTTATTTACAGCATGACGATAATTTTGATTGTAGAAATAATTCTTGGGTGTCAATTATTATTTAAAGTAGCGAATATTTTAGGGATCACCTGAAGATCAGACCCCCAGCCTTCTCTAGTTAGCTTTATAAGGCTAACTGACGAAAATATCACGACCTAACGTAACCAGTCGTGAAGGGCGTACAGTTGACCTAACGATTGATTAGGTTAGGTCATGATATTTTCGGTAGTTAGCCTTATAAGACTAACTAGAGAAGGCTGGGGTCCCTGATCTTCAGGTGGTCCTATTTTAGTGTTTTAATTTAAACTACAGTATATGAACTTAATTTTATTTCAATAAATTAATAGTTTAGTTTAGTTTAGTTAATTAATGGTACTTAATGTATGGTAGTGACTGTAGTTTTAAGAGTATATACAAATCTAATAAGATAAAATTCCTACTATTGTCATTAAAATAATACATAGAAAATTAAGGCAAACTAAAAATTAATGGAATTAGTGAAGAATTTTAATATTAATTTAAAAAGAAAAAGGATATTTGGATATTTTTCAATATCTATAAAATAGGGATATTATAGATGGCAAAAATAAAGGAAACCAAAGATCAAAAAGAAGTTATAAGTTCTAAATTTAGAAGGTTTTATTTGGAGTCCTTTACTATAGTTTCAACGTTCACTCAAGAGTTCTAATTGCTTTCACCTCAGATGGTAATATATTCTGGATGCTTTTTTTTTACATGTCGGTTGTATAGTATAAATTATAGATAGTTGTTTCCGCCATTTTTCATGCTCATGGAAGGGCCGTCAAAACAGACTGTAAACCTTTGAAAAAACAACCACGATTTGCTAATATTAACCAATTACGGCTCTTCTCATTCCTCGTAATTGCATTTTCCAATATAAATTTTGGGGGTTATATTACAGTGAAATTTAATGAAGCTCATTGTTGAGGTTACAGCAATCTAATTATATATATATATATATATTATTATATTATATTTAGTTCTGCTAAATTGGTCGTTGCCAATGTACACATTGTACAGGAAGTTGTTACATAAATTTCTTGTTCTTGTGGTTCGGAACCCACGTAAAATTGTAGGTCCCCTCCGCCACCACGGACATACACAATTACGAACACAGTTAGGTAGACCAGCCATGAGTGGATCCTAGGGTCTTTGTTGGTCTGAAACATTATAACATTATAACATTATTATTATTATATATATATATATATATATATGATGAATAAAACCACGAAGGAAAGGAAACACAAAAAGGTGCTCAAGCGCTTTCGTCTAATGACATCCTCAGGAACACTGAAGTACATAAAAGGTTACGGCCTATATATAGGTTACAGAAAGAAAAAAATAAAATAAATAAATAAATAAATAAATAAATAAATAACATACATACACACAAACATATATATATATATATATACATACATATCTACACATACATATATATATATATATATATGCAATAAACAGAGAAGTAAAAATAAAATTTAAAAATTAAAGGATTAACAAAGAGGCATACAGATTTGTAAGGAAAAATATCGATTTTTAGCACAAGATCAAATGAATTATAAAAATACAAATTTATACTGGAAATCTGCCCGGGTTTTAACACTTTGCCTTTTACAGTCAAGTTTCGATATATATATCAAAATAAAATGAAGATTAAAAGTTAATAAAGTAGCATACAAGTTTACCAAAGATTTAGCGTCCTACCCTTTTTATCTAAATCTGTTTTGAAGGAATTCAAAACAACAGGATCGAGTTGAAAAAGACCTTTGCTTATGTTGAAGTTATTTGAAAGTTGGATAATGGCAGACTCAAGAATATTTCTATTAACAATGTTGCTAGAGTGAAATAAAACTGAAGCATTATTCCAATCAATACAGTGGGATAACTCTGACAAATGGACAAAAAGAGCACTGGACAACTGTCCTGTTCTAACGGAATATTGATGCTGTTTTATACGTGTGTGCAAATCCTTTCCCGTCTGACCTATGTAAAAGGAATCACATTGTTTACACCCAATTTTATAGATAATGCCTGAATTATTGGTAGGGCTATTTTTTACTCTGATATTTTTCACAATATTGTTATATGAAAATACTACATTAATATCCAAAAGTTTAAGTACATTAGCAATGCCTAAAAAGCCCGGGAAAAATGGAAGTACTAAATATTTTTGACAAAGTACGAGTGTTATTATTGACACGATAGAAAGTTCGTTTTGCCTTGTTGAGACAAGATTCCATAAAACGCAGATGGATAACACAGATCACTTCCAATACCGTTGATTTTTTCCAATTCGGCATCGATGTATTCCGGACTGGCGATCCTAAGGGCGCGGAGAAACATTGATGAAAAAATGGCCTTCTTAGTGGGGGTGTCATGTCCCGAGTAAAAGTGTACATAGGACAAATTGTTTGTTGTTTTCCGATAGATACTAAACTTAAAACCTGGGCTTTCCCTATGTACACGCACATCCAAAAATGGGATTGAATTGTCTTGTTCCACTTCTAAAGTAAACTTAATGGAGGGGACTTGATCATTTAACTGAAGGAGGAAGTTATTCAGGTCACGATTCATGGGCCAGATACACAAAATATCGTCGACGTA